>JAKSZT010053833.1:363647-393874 GCA_026826555.1 Tolypeutes matacus
GATCATGTGTATATTTGTCATGCACGGCTCTGAAAGCCTACCCCAGCTCTGCACTATTTTGTTTCTTGTTGTAGAGAAGACAAAAAATGGACTAAGTAGGAAAGAAAACAATTTGACAAATTGAATTCCATCAAAATTAAAAAGTTCTGCTCATCAAAAAAAAAATGTTAAAATAAATAGGCAATCCCAGGGAATGGAGAGGGCCTGCATCTGCAGGCAGGATCATCCCACCCACCATATCCATGGGATATAAGCCCTCTCTCACTTGGAGTTGGAGTGGACATCACCATCCCAGTCGCCTCTGGATTGGGGGAAGAACTATGGACTAGAGTGGACTTGATGGTATTCTCTTGCTCACATATGGTGATTCTTGCAATGCAAGAAATTATAACAATGAGATGGAGCCAGTGGCCATTTGACAGTTTTTTGGGTAGGGAGGGGATGAGCAGTTGAAATACAGGGGCTTCTTTGGGAGTTGGAGGTTGTCCTGAGTACTGTTGTGGCAATGGATGTAGGCCATTTTAAATCAGCACACACCACTCAGAACTGAGTGGGAGAGAGTGTGGTCTACAGTGTGAACTGTGGTCTATGGTTGGTGGCAAGGCTCCAGGATGTGTAAGTTCATTGAGGGTGGTGGGCCACACTATGGGAGATGTTTGTGTTGGATGTGGTGGGAGGTGCGGGAGGTGGGCAGCATGGGAATCCCAGTGGGTTCCGTGTAATATTTTGGGTAATCTAAGCACCTCTTAAAATATATGTATATATATTTAAAGAAAATAAAAATAAATTTCAAAAAAAAATAAAGTTCCTCCACGTCTTTTAAAAAAAAAAAAAAAAAAAAAAGTAACTAAAAAACTAGAGGGGCATTCTACCAAATATTTCTGGAAAAATTAAAATTATGAGGTAGTCTGATATACATCATTTTGCTTTTACCATTATTAATTAGTTAGTTTCTGTTATTTGCTATCAAAATACTGCCTTAATCAATGCTTTTTGTAAGTTCTTATCAATTTCTTTGTATAGTTAAGAACTTTGACAATCATAATTACTTATCACTAGCTGTTATCTGCAATAAATATTGGTTTATATTTTTAGATTTTTATAGAATTTCTGTATCTTATGTGGATATGATGTTCTTATTCAAGTGAAATTTACAACCCTTATTATAATAAAAAGTTGTTATTCAGATGCTAAAAAAAAAAAAAAAAAAAAAGAAAAATATCAACAAGACGTAAGCCTGGCAAATGGCTTATATTCAGCATCTATAAAAATTCAACAACTAAATAATAAAAAGACAACTCAACTTTTTAACACAGGGGGAAAAGAATGGAATAGGCACATCAAAGAAAAATATAGAAATGGCCAATATGTACATAAAAAAGCACTCAATATCTTTAGTCATCAGGAAAATGCAGATTAAAACTATGAAAAGATGCTATTTCATACCCACTAGAATGGTTAAATTAAAAAATCTGACAATGACAAATGTTTGCACCAAATTTAGAGCCCCAAGAATTCTCTTATATTGCTGCAGGGAGCACAGACATGACACAACTAATTTGGGAAAAGATATGGTGGATTTCTTTACAAATAAACATACACTGACCCTATGACCCAGCAGTCCACTTCAAGAGAAATGAAAATATAAGTCCAAAAAAGAGACCTGTACTAGAATGACCAAGTAGCTTTATTCATAATAGTACAAAAGGGGAAACAGCCCAAATGTCCATCAACAAAAGAGACAGAGATAGAGATGGAGAAGGAGATGGAAATAGAGATGGAGATGAGAGATAGAAATAGAGAAGAGGAAGCAGAAGGGGAGAAGGAAAAAGGATGGTGGGAGGGAGGGAGAACCAGGAGGTAATGTGTGTTTTCAGTCTGCCAGTCTGCCAAATGCAATGTACCAGAAATCGGTTGGCTTTTACAATGGGGATTTATTACCTTATGAGCTTACAGTTATTTGGTCATTAAAGTGTCCACATCAAGGTCTCATCAGGCGATGCTTTCTCCCTGAAGACCAGCTGCTGGTGATCCTGGACTCCTCTGTCACATGACAAGGCACATGGTGGCATCTGCTGGGCTCTCCCTTCTTTTCCAGGTTTCACTGCCTTAGCTTCTGGTTTCCTCTGGCTTTCTTTCTACTTCTGTGGCCTTCTCTCTCTCTTCATGTTCATCCCATTTATAAAGGACTACAGTAAAAGGATTAAGACCCACCCTGGGTCACGCTTTACTGAAGCAACCTAATCAAAAGATCCTAAACTGAAGTGACCTAATCTAAAGGTCCCACCCACAGTAGGTTCACAGCCATAGAAGTGGATTAGCTCCACGGACATAATTTTCTGGTGTCTACCCAGCTTCAAACTGTTATAGGGTGGTATTTTCTTTTGGCAGGAAGGTTCCTGAGACATTTGAAAATAAAGGAAGGCTTCTGGTTATATCTAAAGGTGAGCTAGACTGCTATAGGGAAAGAACACACATCGTTGCTTTTCCTGTAAATGAGTATCAGAGGTGAGGTATCATTTAAAGGAAAATCTAAAATCTGCAGTCTTGAAACAAAATCATTGGTCTTCACTACCAAGGATGTTTGCAGGTGAGGACAGTGCCTTGACCGAAATGCACCTATATCTATCTTCAAGTTTTGACCTTGCCTATTTGCTTGCTTTCTGCCCAGAGCGGGCCTAGGCTTGTCCCAGAGTCAATCTGTCAGAGACTGGCAACCAGGCAGCAAGATGGACCACCTGGTGCTCTCTGCGGGGCAGGAAGACCCACTGCTTAATGGGAAGGTGGGTGGGGTGGTGGAACAAGCACCATTTGCAGAGGCAGGTCCCAGACCAGGAGAGCAAAGCTCAAGGCGCCCAGGAGCTCTGCTGGGGACTTCCGAGCCTGCTGCTGCCCTTCCCTTCTCCCTCCGTTGGCCAGGAAGCTCACTGTCCTAGTACACGGGGGCCATGGCACCTGCTTCCAACCCTCCAACCATGGTCTGGCGGGTCCTCTGTGGCTTTTCTTAAAAATAAAATTGCAGAACTCTTTTACAGTTTTATCTGCATTTTTCTTTTTTTAAATTACCACTTTTCACCATGGTTTTATCTCCCTCTTCATCTTTTAAATTGGCAATAGAAAGTTCTAGTGCAAACAATAATTATGAGGCTAACTTTATGACTTAAAAAAAAAAAAAAAACCCTTTCCCTCTCAGGTGCCTTTTGGGTCCCCCAAAGTCCCTAAATCGACCTTGCCACTGTGGTCCCAGTTTTGACGAAACATCCGCCTGCACGCAGCGCCTATTGCTTGCCTGGCAGTTATTCGGTTTTCCTCTTGCTTCTAAGGAAGGACGGGGACGAGAGTGTAAAGATTTGGGCTGCCACGGGGCCACCACAGGCCACCAAGTTTGTCGCAGGGCGATGCACTCACGGAGGGATGCCTTCTCTTCCTTGACGAAGGAGGCCTCTCCAGGTCGCCCCAGGGACAGCTGCAAAGCAGAACCGGGGGAGGCATGGGGCCTCCTCGCCCGTCGTGCCATGATCACCCCACCTGCCGCTCTCCCAGGCAGAAAGAAGCCCCTCTCAGGGGTCGCCTTTCCAGGCGCTGTCCCAGGTGCTGAACCTCTCAACGGCCTCTCACACTCCAGCTCTGACCGCACAGGCTCCGGGTCCTCCCGCCTCCTACTCAGGGCTTGTGTGAGCTTGAGCATGTGGCTTAACTTCGCCGGGTCTCGGCTTCTTCATCTGTAAAAGGAGGATGGAAGTGGCACCTTCTTCACAGGGTTAAAGAGGACAGCGTGTGTGAAGTAGTAAAGGGTGGCTGCACAGAGACAGGACTTGAGGCAGGTGAGCCCTTACCTCCTGCATCACTGCTAGGGCTGCAGCTACTGCTACCACTAAGATAAAATGCCAAGGGATGCTTGCAACATTCTTTTATATAACTGGAGGGGCCCATACAGACTTGGGATAGGAACAGATGAACCAACAGTAAGAATTAGTTTTGGGAAGCAGCCCCCTGGATGTCACTGCCCTGCTGCGACATTTGCCCTGGGATGGTCCTGTGGGCAGCCCCTGCCTAAAACACGAGCCCACAGTCACTATAAAATGTCAAACCCATTTCTAAATGTACTTAAGGGTCACTTTAATCCTGACAGAGTATTATTTTATATGTAAGTTAGAATTTAACAAGGAAAACCTTTAAAATAATTCCATAGCATGATTCAAGTCTTTAAAAAGTAAAGGAATACCCCCCCCAAATAAATATACAAACGTGGAGCAGCAACTGCAAATGAGGCCAACCCATGGATGTCCCAGAGAACAGACAAGGCCAGCAGCATCCATAACCCCAAAACACGGACCAGATTATCACTTGAAACAGCCGCGAAAACATACAAGGCCAAATGGTTTAAAGTATTTCAACGGAACTCATAAAAATAAATCCTTGAATTTTGATATTATGTGAATCCCAGAATGCAGGCATTTGTTTGCTTTTTATGTTGGCAAATCAGTAAAGGTTCACCCTGCCAAATAAAGTTCAAAACGACTTCACTGAGACAGAGACTTTTGTCGAGAAATAGGTGGAGATGGAATAGGGTAATCTGGATTAAAGAAAAGACCAACGTGTTTTTCATACAAAACAGAACAAGAAACAGTAGCCCCTTTCCTGCTAAGTGTGGCATCCTCTCCCTCTGAGCACGGGGCCCAGGATGGAGCTCCTGGACTCTATGGGTTCACGGAGAGCAGGGTCATTCACCCGTGTGGGCCCAGTTATGACTGTAAAATTACTACGTCCCATCGGACAATCGCTAAGGAGCCTGCCCTTCCTCAGGGCTCGTAGACTGCACTTTACAAGCATCCTGTGTCAGTTCTTGCATTTCCCCCCTCTCTGGTTAACGCTGCTCAAAGCAGAGTGCAGAAAAGTGGCTATTTATAAAGACTTCGGGTTTCAATGGAACATCACAAAAAATCATATGCTCTAGAAACGCACAGTGATTTCCAATTTATCCCGAGGGGGAGGGGGCAGATTTGCTCGCTTCATTCAGCTCAGCCTTCTTGCTTCATTCAGCTCAGATCCTGGGCTAATCTCCTTGTCATCTCCACCTGGATGTGACATAGCAAACCCCGGAGAAATCATCAAACGTCCACCCAAACAGGCACTCGTCCAAGGCTCCCCACCTCAGCACAATGGCACAGCCCTCTCCAAAGGGCTTCTGCCAGAAATCTAAGCATCGCCCTTCTCTCTTATTCCTCCTTTCCAATCAAAGACCTTTTCAACATTCAGAGTCACGGGGGAAGTTCACCATGTGACGAAGCCTTCAAGCCGAGAGCAGTGGAATTGGGCTTCTCTGACCTTTCCCACAGAAAGTCATGGTGATAAAGACCAAAATGCTCGCAGAGGTCCAAGGTGTTCAGAAAGTGATGGGGCTGGCATTAAAATATAAAGTCTTTTCCAAGAAAATTCTCTAAGGACCAAGGCTGGGGCCAGGGATGGGCCCTGCTCTGATCCGTGAGCTCACCAGGGACCCAGGCACCCAGTTCGGAGCCTTTACCTCCCGCCGCTTCTCACCACTCGCATCCACTGCAAGGCGCTTTGATGACCCACCCATCACTGTGGCCTTTCAGCCCGTGACCTGCTCATTGTCATGACCTTTTCCTCTATTCCACGTCAGCCTCACACCCTCATGGCCGCACTCCACACCTGCCATCAACCACAGTCCTGCCCCTCCAGCTCGGCAGTCCGCAGAGCAGTACTTCTCCTTTCCCTGGGGTCTCCATCCCCTCTCTCTTTATCATCTTCAGCATGCTGCTCACTTGCTTTCTCCTCTCCCTATACATCTCATGGAGCCTTGGCCCTGCTCCCTTCCATCCTCTGCACCTGGAAAAATCTCAGCTCCGGTCTACTTGAACTTCTGCCATCTCACCCCCTCCAGGAGCAGGCGAGACCAAGCAGCCCTACAGTGGTGGTTCTCAAGAATCATGCACAATGAGCTGACTTTTTGCATTTGTCAGAAATTGACAAGCTGATCGTAAAATTCATATAGAAAATCGAGGGACCAGGAAGAGCCAAAATAATCTTGGAAAGGAAGAACAAAATTGGAGAACCCACAATTCCAAAATTTACTACGAACCCATAGGAATTAAGACAGCATGGTATTTGCATAGGATGGACGTATCAATCAATGGAACGTAACTGAGAGCCTAGAAATAAGCCCTTACATTTATGTTCAGTTGAGTTCCGACAAGGGTACCCAGACAATTCAGTGGGGGAAAGAATAGTCTTTCAACAAATGGTGCTGAGACAATTGGATATTCACAGGCAGAAATATGAAGTTGGATCCCTATCTGTGACAGTCTGAAGTTTTGGGAATCTCAGAAAAAATTATGCGCTTAAACTAATCTATTCCTGTGGGCGTGGAGCCCTTTGACTGCACTAGATTCAGCTGAGGTAACTTTTGATGAGATCACTTGATTAGATCACTTTAGGGCCTTTGATTGGGCTACGTCAGTGAAGCATGACCCAGGGTGGGTCTTGGCCCACTTGTTGGGGTCTTATATGAACTGAGAGCTGGAAGCAGAAGCACACAGAGAAAGGCAGCTGCCAGTTTAACCCGCCATGGGAGAGAGGACTCCAGGGCCAGCCACAGCTGTGAGAGAGGCCGAGCGAGAGGCCGGAGGCTAGAATCCACAGAGCAGAGAGACACGGAAGAGGCCTCTGAGGGGCGAGGCCCACAGAGTGGCTCAAAGCTGGAGAGACGAGCCCGGCTGTGAGCAGGAGCCCAGGATCTGCCAGCAGCCGACCGCGGTGAGACAGCATCTCTAACGATGCCTTGATCTGGTCATTTTCACAGCCTTGGAACTGTAAGTTTTTTACCCTAATAAATCCCCATGAGAAAAGCCAGCCTATTTCTGGTAATTTTTGCTTTGGCAGCCTTAGCAAACTAAAACACCATCATACCCCAAAATTTACTCAAAATAGATGATAGACACTTCTCCAGAGAAGATCTACAAATGGCCCATTGGCATATGAAAAGATGCTCAGCATCATTAGTCATTAGGGAAATGCAAATTGAAACCACAAGATACCACCTCACATCCACTAGGGTGGCTATAATTTTATGACAGACAATAACAAGTGTTAATGAGGATTTGGAGAAACTGGGACCCTCATACACTGCTGGTAGGCATGTAAAATGGTACAGCTACTTTGGAAGAGAGTTTGGCAGTGCCTCAAACAGGTAAAGACAGACTTACCAGATGACCCAGCAACTCTATGGCTAGATATGTAACTAAAAAACCACTCTTGTCCAATCCACTATCATCTCTCACTTGAAGGAATGTACTAGCACCCACGAAGAACTTTTTAAATGGTTCATTGGAATCTTGTCCCTCCCTCCTGAATGGCATTGCAAACCGACAGCTTTGCAAAGCCCCAAGTGACGGCTGAAAGTCACTGGCTTGGCTGTGAAGGCCCTGTACCAGCTGCCCTCTCCAAGCTCCCCTTCAGCCTCTCCATGGGCCACGTTAGCCCTGCCACGCTGTTTCCTGCCTTGGTGTATGCATCCAAGCTCTCGACGCCCGGACCCCCATTTATTTTTCCCTAACAGTATCTTGTGTGTAACCTTCTCACTGCCACAATCTGCAATAACATTTTTAGAGTGTTGATTTATTTACCTATATATTGCTTGTGTTCCTCTGCTGGCCCAAGACTGCAAGAGAGCAGAGCTATGCCTTTTTCATACACCACTGTCATCTTAGTTGGCTGGTGCCGCCTTAAAGTCCCCAGGCTGGTTGGCTTATGCAGAAGTTTATCGTCTCACGTTCTAGAGGCCAGAAGTCCAAGTCCCTGTGTCAGCAGGACCACGCACCCTCTGGAATCTGCGCTGTTCCTTGGCTTGTGACCTAACTCAAGCTCTGCCTCGGTCACATGACTTTCCCTCTCTCCCTCTGTCGCTCCTACTGATTTGGTCCAAATTTCCTCTCCTCATAAGGTCCAAAGCCGTGTTGGATTAGAACCCACGCTAATCTAGTTTTGTCTCATTTTAACTAATAACAGCTTCAAAGATGCTATTCAGTAATAAGTTCACATTAAAGGACCAGGGTCAGGGTTTGAACATGTCTTCATGGTGACACAGTTCAACCAATAAACGATGCACCTCGATCAGCATGAAGTCTGGCAGATAGCTGGTGCTTAACAAATGCACAGTGAGTTAGGAATGAATATGTGAAATCAACTAATCAATACGTCAATCAGTTTGGAGCATATCCAGATACTGTATCTGATAAGTCCTCGTGCACTGCATATACTAGGGGTTCCCAAACTTTTCTGCATATTAGAATTTCCTGGGGGAGCGTTTAAAAATCCCAATATACAGATTAACCCTTAAACCTTTTGCATCAGAATGTCTGGGGGTGAGAGCCATACAGCAGTACTTTGAAAGATCCCCTCATAGTTCCCACGTGCAGCTTGGGGAACTACTGACATATACCCTTTAAAATAAAGCAGGGAGCAGAGGTGGCTCAAGTGATTAGGAGCCTCCCTCCCACAGGGGAGGCCCCAGGTTTGGTTCCTGGTGCCTCCTAAAAAGAGGATGAGCAGACAGTGATTGCCAACAATGGGGGGGGGGTATAAATAAATATTTTTAAAAATCTGTTAAAATAAATAAATAAATAAATAATAAAAACATATTGGGGAATGGAGAAGGCTCAAGTGGTTGAGTGCCTGCTTCTCACATGGGAGGTCCCAGGTTCAGTCCCCAGTGCCTCCTAAAACAAAACAAAAAGAAGCAAACAAACGAGGGAGTCACCTCAGGGGAGCTGATGTGGCTCAGTGGTTGAGCACCAGCTTCCCACATGCGAGGTCCAGGGTTGGATCCCTGGCCCTGGTACCTCAAAATATACATATATATATATATATATATATATATATATACACACACACACACACACACGTTCCTTGTATTTACATCACACGGGTATTTATTTCAAAGGAATCTCACATGGCTACTACAATATTCTTTATACCCCCCAAATCAAGACATGGTATGCTAAATTCTAACTGTGGTTACTATTGGCGAACCATTATCTTCTGTTCATTTTTAATGTGCTCATGAAGTAAGCAGTTTGTATATAATATCAAGTAATGCTTCCTAGACCTTAGTTGTTTCAATATTCATAAAGCTCAGAGCAGAGATTTCCCTATACTATTTTCAATGTTAGATGATTTTCTGATCAATGTTGATCTAAGCCAGTATAACTACAATTAAACCCACATTGTATTAGTTTGCCCAGGCTGCTATGACAAACACTAGGCAACAGGATGGCCTGAACAACAAGCATTTATTGGCTCATGATTTCAGAGGCCAGAGTCCAACATCAAGATGGAAACAGTGTTGCTTTTCTCCCTGAAGATTGTAGGGTTCGGATGCTGACTGCCAGCAATCCTTGGGGTTTTTTTGGTATTCCTGTCACATGGCAAAGCCCTCTCCTTTCTTCTCCTCTTCTGAGTGTTTGCCAACTTTCAGCTTCCGGCTCTTGACAAGGCCACCAGTCATCCAGGTTAAGACCCACCCTCATTCAACTGGGCCACAGGTCAACTAAAAATAATGTCTTCAAGAGGTGCTATTAACAAGTGGTTTCACGCCCGCAGGAATGCTGATTAAGTTTAGGAACATGTCTTTGATGCTCAACATCGTTAGCCATCAGGGAAATGCAAAGCAAAACTACAACAAAATACCATTTCACACCCACTAGAAAGGCTACTATTAAAAAAACAGAAAATTACAAGTGTTTGGGAAGGATGCAGAGAAATAAGAAAACTCTTAATTGCTGGTGGAAATGCAGTATGGTGCAGCCACCATGGAAGACAGTTTGGCAGTTCCTCAGAAAGTTAAGTATAGAATTACCATATGACACAGCAATCCCACTTCTTGGTATATACCCCAAAAAACTGAAAGCAGGGACTGGAACAGATAATTGTACTCTGATGCTCATAGCATCACTAGTCACAATTGCCAACAGAAGGAAGCAATCCGAGTGTCCATCAACCAATAAACAATATGTGGTATGTACATATGATGGAATATTATTCAGCTGTAAAAAGGAATGAAGTTCTGATACATGCAACAACATGGATGAACTTTGAAGACATCGTGTTGTGTGCAATAAGCCAGGCATAAAAGGACAAATATTATATGATCTCACTGAAATGAAATAATTAGAATAAGCAAATACATAGAGTCAGATTCTAGAATAGAGATCACCAGGGGACGGGGTGGGAATGGGGAATAGGGAATTAAGGCTTAAAATGCACAGAAAGTAATATAGGGAAAAGTATGCTCTGAACTTTATGAATATTGAAACAACTAAGGTCTCAGAAGCATTACTTGACTTCATATACAAACTGCTTACTTCATGAGCACATATTCTGTTTGGAATAATGGGAATGTTTTGGTAACGGATGGTAGTGATGGTAACACAACACAGCAGACGTAACTAACAGTCCTGAAATATCTATCTACCTATCTGAATGTGGCTAAAGGGGGGAAACGTTAGGTTGTATATATGGCACTAGAATAATTTTTTTAAATCCCTGGAACTGGACAATGCAGGGAACCCTCAGTAAAACCGTAGACCATGGTTTCTAACACAATCATACAAATGTGCTTTCAGCAGCTCCACAGATAGCCGATGCACGGTGTTCATCATGGGGCAGGAGATGGGAATCCCATATTGTACACGTTTGTTCTGTAAACACACAATTTTTCTGATAAAGAGTGAAAAACAAAAGAACATGTCTTTTTTGGGGTACCTAATTCAATCGATCACACACTCACACATATGCAGTCTACAGACATTTAAAGAGCAACTATTATTTGCCGGGTATTCTGGTCTCTATTGTAGAATGAAGGAAACTGAAGATGGGGTTTTGTTTACATAAAACATTTCCATGCTGACAGTTTGCCACGTTGACGAGCGACATGCTCTGACTGTGTCTCATTGTCTGGTGCAGCAACATCATGCCCTGCTCCCCCCACCCCACGCAGTTCAATTCCAGGTTCCAGGAATTACCGTCTGCATAAATATAGGTGACTGTTCATCTCTTTGTGTTTCAGTTTTTCATCTGAATGTGAGTGGCAAGCCGATGCTAGAATTTCCGATATGCATAAATAAAATGAAAAACACAAAAGTTACACTGTCTGATATGTATACATGCTGTTTCTAACCGACCAGCAGATGCTCGTGTAATTACCTCTTCCATTCCCCACATCAAGCCACACAAATAGGGCAGGGGGGTGGGAGCCTGGGAGGTAATTTATGATCTCTCAAAACTGATCACCAAGCCCCTTTAAAACCACCACCACCACGCAGCGATTCTCAGCAGCTGCACTCCTCCCCGAGAATACTTCCTAGTCGTTTTACTAAAGTGAAACACAGTGGGTGAAAAGAGGGAGAACCAGGCTACCCGCAGATGCCCCGGGAGGGTGAACACCGTTCTGTTAGGAGACTTGTACGTGGGGATTCTCTTCTCTGCACGGAGCCCTCGACTGGTGCTCCACGGAGCAGATTCTGGAGCCAGAGCTGAATTTGTGATGGAGCCTCAGGGGAGGGCTTCTCGGTGGCGGTGGCTTCCTCTGCCATCCAGAAATCCCTGAGGCAGGTGGAGGTCAGCCTAGCACTGGCCTCTCTGCGCTGGGAGTGGGCGGCCGCAGCTGGCTGTGCCCTACAAGCCCAGGAGCTCCATCCCTGCTCCTCATGCCTGCTTGGGACTTCCTCTACCACCAAGACTTCCAACCCTCAACAAACACCGCCCTCTGAGGAGGAGGGAGTGAGAGCGAAGAAATACCAGCCCAGAAGGACAGCGAATGGCCATCGCATTGCAAGGCACATACTTTGGCTTGAACCTGCCACTCCAAAAGGGAGCTCAGGATCCAGTATGCTTGTGCTCATGGGGATATACTAGTATCGGTTGCATAAAAGAAATGAAGCGTATCTCTGGGGGGGACGGTGGTGTGGCATCTCACTCACTGCTACTTGCAGCAATGTTTCCATGTGGCCTTCGGATTGCTCCATGGAAATCCCAAGATTTGCATGGAGACCTCAGAAGTGATTCCAGTTGTCCAGGAGACAATGTCAGCCCCAGACATTTATTTGAAAGAGAAATAGATATTTTCATGGAAACAGCACAAAGCTGGTAATGTTTTCCTTCCTTAGTAAGAGGCAGCCAACCAGGAGGGACCCAAAGGCCACCCACAGCTGGATCTGGAGCTCTGGGCGGCCCCACGCTTGGGGGCAGGCCCTTCTCGGGAGGGACGGCCTGGGTGCATTCTTGGTGGAATTGCTGTAATGAAGCGTCAAAAATGGTGACACCATGGAAAGAGAGGACATCATACCTAGACAGATTTCTCCTCTCCTCTGTTGTACACACACACACACACACACACACACTCCTCCCCTCTCGACGTTTAGCAATTCCAAAGTTCTGGAGAGTTTGCCTGCACAATCACCGCGCGTATCTGCTTTCTTGAAGACTCAGCTGCTGAAGAGGCGATGCCAAAACATACGACTCCGACCCTTCTAAGACCAGCAGGCACGTTCATTCGAAATAACGAAGGCCACATAATCCTTCGTTCAGCAAATGACGTGTAATGGAGCCTCTCTTAGGTGCTTAGCACACAGGTGAAGACACAGAAACCCCTGCCCTGGGGGAGGAGTTCAAATTCCAGGAGCAAACAGTTGACACAACCATGTCCGCAAATCCAACCGCAGGTTAGGAGTCTAACCGCTGCGAAGACGCGAGACCTGGCATGCTGAACCCCAGGGGCGGGAGGCACGGGGCGGGGGGCGAGGTGGGGAGCAGGTTGTAGAATTAAACAGCCTCGTTGAGAAAGTGAGGTTTGTGTAAACCCTTGAAGGTTTGCTGTGCAGATGTCTGGGAGAGAGACATTCTTTGAAAACTGATTTTTCTAAAGCAATGAAGTATCATTTCAGAGAAGGAATCCGCAACCTGATTCAGAGCTAAAGGTAGGAACTTCGTTCAGGGGGCAGAGCCCGGCACACAGAGGCTTGGAGGGATGTTTTAAGAGTCGGGCGAGCCTGCAGGGCCGGGGAGCAGGGCAGAGGAGTATGACCCACATGCCCTGGGGCTGGACTAGGATGTCTTAGAGCAAAGCCAAACCCCACTTGACCACTTTCTCAGTTTAATTGTGTGATTTTAGGTAGCAGTGCATTAAATTCAATTTCAGTCCAGAAGCCACCAAATGAAACACAACCTGAAGGCCACGTGACCACGAGGCAGAGGATGCCGTGGGTCACAGGCATCCACCCCCGGGAGCCAGAGGGAGGCACGGAACTGAGCCCCCGACAGACCTCAGAGGGACCACAGCCCTCTTGGCATCTCGACTTCTGATTCCCCGCCTCCAGGACAGCGGTTTTGAGCTGGCCAGTTTGTGGTACGCTGTTACAACCTGCACACACACACTCACCCCAGTAGTTCTGGGGCTTGCCGGAACTTGCTGGAACCGCAGCACCCTCTCACCTCCTCCCACCTTGTCCCGCAGATGGCTGGCAGCACCCCGCTTTGCTGTAGGGCTGGAGCGAGGGCAGCAGGCAGAAGTCAGGTGCTGGGCACCCCAGACATGGGAAAGCCCATTCCTGGCCCCCTGACTAGGGGTACTGCCCGCTGGGGGCTGTCCCTGTCTGTGGGGGGAGCAGGAGGGAGGGCTGGGGCTTATGGCTGAGGCTGGGGATCCCAACAGCCCCAACTGCTTCTGCTGGATAGGCTGCCTTGAACTGGAAGCAGGGCTGGTTTCCTGAGCTCTTACTCTCCCCCAGGTCAGGAGTTGGCCGCCCCTCTTACCACTCTGTCCTTTTCCAGGGCACTCCAGGACCACCTGGTAAGAACTGGCCCTGACCACTAGGTCCTAACACAGTTTCCCTTTCCTCGAGTGTGATGATTTGGTTAATGTGTCAACTCAGCCAGGTAATAGCGCCCAGTTGTTTGGTCAAGCAAGCACTGGGCTAATTGTAATACAAGGACATTTCATGGACTTTAATCATCAGTGAGTTGATTGCATAGATGGCTGATCATATCTACAATCAACTGAGGAGACTGCCGTCAGCAACGAGTGACGTCTCATCCAAGCAGCTGAAGGCCTTACAAGGAGACAAAGCCTTATAAATGATTTCAGCATTCAGGGAGAGAATCCCCATCTTTACTTCAGATAGCCAGCGTCTCCTGGGAATTCATTGAGGACTTTTATCAGAGCCTCTGGTTTGCAGCCTGCCCTGTGGAATTTGGCCTTGTGCATTCCCCACGGCTGTGTGAGAGAATTTTATAAAATCTCATACTATTTACAGATATCTCCTGATGGTTCAGTTTCTCTAGAGAACCCTGACTAGTACAGCTTGGTACTAGAAGTGGGGTGTGTATTAGTCAGCAAAAGGGGTGCTGATGCAAAATACCAGAAATCAGTTTTTATATAAAGGGTATTTATTTGGGGTAGAAGCTTACAGTTAGCAGACCATAAAGCATAAGTTACTTTCCTCACCAAAGTCTATTGCCACAGGTTGGAGCAAGATGGCTGCTGAAGTTCAGCCTTCCTCTTCCTCTTAAGATGCTATGGTCCCAGCTTCTTCCCATATCAGCTATAGGTTGGGATAAGTCTCATCTCTCTCCCAGGGCTCAATTCTCTCTGGGCTCAGCTGCTCTGCTTTCTCTACAAGGTCAGCTGTGAACTGTCAGGCAAATGGCTTGTCTCTCTTCCCAGGACCTTCTCACAACCAAGCTCCTCTGTGTGCTTACTTCCCGGGGCTCTAGTTCAAAACTCCTATTCTCTTTTCTGCCATGTGTTTTTCACCCTTGGTGGGTAGGGACTCAACATCCTACTGACGTGGCCCAATCAAAGCCTTAATCATTATTTAATCAAGTAAAAGTGAAATCTCTGGATCCAATATAATCTAATATGCCCAGAAGGACAGAGTAGTTTACAGACACAATCCAAAATCTATTTTTGGAATTCATAAACAATATCAAACTGCCACAGGGTGATTCTTGAGAAACAGAATCTTAAAAACGGGATTTCTGAACTGGTTCTGGGATTTTTGTAATTGGCTCTATACTCTGATTAGATTCAAGAGTACTGACTCCCTTTCTAACAATCAAGGGGCCACTGACAGTCCATGGTGTGAGTTGGTAATAGAGATACACAAAATGTCACCACTGGATATGGCAACTTCCATGCTGAAAAGAGGCAAGGATCTGGGTGAGAGTGTTTTTAACATCTTAACAGAGTTTTGTGGAGTTAAAAGGTACAGTGATGTTGGCTGGCTGTTCCTAAACATGCTGGATGCAGTTAAAAAAGAAAGGGGTAAGCTGAAGGCTTCAAATTTTCAACTGAAGTGCCGCATAAGTGATGTGAAAGTTTCTACATATGCTCTGAAAGAAAATCTTTTTTCCTTTAGCAGCAGACTTGAGATCTCTGAAAACCAGACCCAGAGTCTCATTGTACAAGTAGCAGAGTTACAAGAGAAACTAAAATGTCAACCTTGCAGGGTGTCTGCTGTAAAAGGTTAGGCACTGATTGGAAAGGAGAGTTAACCCTGAGGATTGGGATGAAGATATATAGGTTGATGATGATGACAGTGGGGACATTGATACCCTAAAGTCTGCTGAGTCTTTGCCAGATAGACCTGTAATGGCCTGCCCTGTGGAGACCACACAATGTCAACCTTGTATCACCCAGCCTCCAGCCTGCCCCAGGGAGTCTGGACCGCCTTCCAGCCCTGAGGCAGGTACCAGCCAAACTCCAACATGCACTGCCCAACCTCCAGTCTGCCCTGAGGAATCTGCCTTCTAACCCCTGCCTGAAGAGATTAATCCTGTCTCACCAGAAGAAAATGCAAAGGAATGCCTTGAGTTCAGTAGCTTGCAAGACATTTCTAATCCTTCTCCTTACCCATCCCCATCACCCCTCTTCTCTTTGAGACCTATTACTAGACTAAAATCACAACAAGCCCCCAAAGGTGAAATACAAAGTGTGACCCATGAGGAAGCACGCTATACTCTGAAAGAACTTCATGAGTTTTCCAACTTATATAGACAGAAATCAGGGGAATATGTGTGGGAATGGATACTAAGGGTATGGGATAATGGTGGAAGGAATATAAAGTTGGATCAGGCTGAATTTATTGAAATGGGCCCACTAAGCAGAAATTCTGGATTCAACGCTGTAGCTCGAGGGGTTAGAAAGGGCTTTAATAGTTTGTTTGGGTGGTTGACTGAAACATGGACCAAACGATGGCCTAGCATGTCTGAGGTTGAGATGCCTGATTTGCCCTGGTATACAGTAGATGAGGGGATTCAAAGACTTAGAGAGATTGGAATTCTAGAATGGATTTACCATTTGAGACCTGCCCACCCACCCCAGGAATGTCCAGAGGACACACCTTTAACCAGGACTGTGAGGAATAAATTTGTAAGACTAACCCCATCTTCTCTGAAGAGCTCTGTGGTTGCTCTTCTCTGCAGTCTAGATATTACTGTAGGGGGCGCTGTAATGGAATTGGAATCCTTAAACATTATGGGGATGATGGGATCTCAGTCCGGTAAAAGTCAAGTATGGGCAGTTAATCGCCAAAGACAAGGTAGGCATGGCTACTGCAATGAAAGGCAGA
The DNA here is from genome assembly GCA_026826555.1 of Tolypeutes matacus. NCBI lineage: Eukaryota > Metazoa > Chordata > Mammalia > Cingulata > Chlamyphoridae > Tolypeutes > Tolypeutes matacus. The sequence goes on from JAKSZT010053833.1 coordinate 380,297, forward strand.
TTCAGAGCAGCACTCAGAATAGTCTGAGTTGCATGGAGTCATGGGGTTGGCTAATAGATCATGGGGTACCTAGAAGTGAAATACATGGGCAGTCTACTAAATTTCTTCTGGATCTGTATAAGCAGAAGAGTTCAAGGTTGAGTGAACAAAACCCTTAACTCAAATTACAGATGCAGAGAATCACGGCCCCTTAATCAATTCCCAGACTTGAGACAGTTTACAGACCCAGAGCCCCTTGAATGAGGAGAAGGCCAGGTCCCCTTGGGGAAGGATCCTGTTAAACTGCCCAAAATTTATACTGTTAATCTTCCTCCCACATTTCCCCAGGAAGACCTACGGCCTTTTGCCAGAGTAACTGTGCACTGGGGAAAAGGAAATGATCAGACAATTCAGGGATTATTAGAAACTAGCTTAAAAGTGACATTAATCCAGAAGAACTCAAAACGTCACTGTGGTCCACCAGTCAGAGTAGGGGCTTATGGAGGTCAGGTGATTGATGGAATTTTAGCCCAGGTCCATCTCACAGTGGGTCCAGTGGGTCCCCGGACCCATTCTGTGGTTATTTCCCCAGTTCCAGAATGCATAATTGGAATAGACATACTCAGTAACTGGCAGAATCCCCACATTGGATCCCTGACTTGTGGAGTGAGAGCTACTATAGTTGGACAGGCCAAGTGGAAGCCACTAGAACTGCCCCTACCTAGCAAAATAGTAAATCAAAAGCAATACCAGATTCCTGGAGGGATTGCAGAGATCAGTGCCACCATCAAGGATTTGAAGGCTTGCAGGGGTGGTGATTTCCACCACAATCCCACTGAACTCTCCTATCTGGCCTGTGCAGAAAACAGATGGATCTTGGAGGATGACTGTAGATTACTGTAAACTTAACCAGGTGGTAACTCCAATTGCAGCTGCTTTCCCAGAAGTGTTATCATTGCTTGAGCAAATCAACACTTCCCCTGGTACCTGGTATGCAGCTATTGATCTGGCAAATGCTTTTTTCTCAATTGCCATTAGGAAGGACCACCAAAAACAGTTTGCTTTCGGCTGGTAAGGCCAGCTATATACCTTCACTGTCCTGCCTCAGGGATATATCAACTCTCCGGCCTTATGTCATAATATAATCCATAAGGAACTTGATCATCTCTCCCACCCATAAGATACTACACTGGTCTATTACATTGATGATATCATGTTGACTGGACCTAGTGAGCAAGAAATAGCAATGACTCTACACTTATTAGTAAGGCTTTTGCATGAGAAAGGATGGGAGATAAATCCAACAAAAATACAGGGGGCCTTCCACTCAGTGAAACTCCTAGGTATCCACTGGTATGGGGCATGTCGAGATATCCCTTCTAAAGTGAAGGATAAGCTGTTGCACCTGGCCCCTTCCATGACCAAAAAAGAGGCACAACACTAAGTTGGTCTCTTCAAATTTTGGAGACAACACACTCCTCATTTGGGTGTGCTACTCCGGCCCATTTACCTAATGACCAGAAAAGTTAGTTTTGAGTGGGGATTGAAACAAAAGAAGGCTCTGTGATAGGTCCAGGCTGCTGTGCAAACTGTACTACCACTTGGGCCACATGATCCAGCAGATCCAATGGTGCTGGAAGTGTCAGTGGCAAATAGAGATGCTGTCTGGAGCCTTCGGAAGGCCCCTATAGGGGAATCACAACACAGACCCTTAGGGTTTTGGAGTAAAGCCTTGCCATCCTCTGCAGATAACTACTCCCCTTTTGAGAAGCAGCTTTTGACCTACTACTGGGCCTTAGTAGAGACTGAACGCTTAACCATGGGCCATCAAGTTACCATGAGACCTGAGTTGCCTCTCATGAGCTGGGTATTGTCTGACCCACCAAACCATAAAGTTGGGCGTGCACAGCACCACTCCATAGTAAAGTGGAAGTGGTATATACGAGATAGGGCTCGAGCAGGTCCTGAAGGCACAAGCAAGTTACACGAGAAAGTGGCTCAAATGCCCATGGTCACCACTCCTACCACGTTACCTTCTCTTTTCCAGCCCACAGCTATGGTCTCTTGGGGAATTCCTTACAATTAGTTGACTGAGGAAGAGAAAACTTGTGCCTGGTTTACAGATGATTCTGCACAATATTCAGGTACCACTTGAAAGTGTACAGGTGCAGCACTGCAGCCCCTTTCTGGGATCTCCTTGAAGGACAGTGGTGAGGGCAAATCCTCACAGTGGGCTGAACTTCAGTCAGTGCACCTGGTTGTTCATTTTGCTTGGAAGAAGAAATGTCCAGAGGTGCTTTTATATACTGATTCATGGACTGTTGCCAATGGTTTGGCTGGATGGTCAGGTACTTGGAAGGAACATGATTGGAAAATTGGTGAAAAAGAGGTCTGGAGAAGAGGTACGTGGATAGACTTTTCTGAGTCGGCAAAAAATATGAAAATATTTGTGTCCCACGTGAATGCTCACCAGAGGATGACTTCAGCAGCAGAAGATTTTAATAATCAAGGGATAAGATGATCTGCTCTGTGGCTAGCACTCAGCCTCTTTCCCCAGCCACTCCTGTCATTGCCCAATGGGCTCATGAACAAAGTGGCCATGGTGGTAGGGATGGAGGTTATGCATGGGCTCAGCAACATGGACTTCCCCTCACCAAGGCTGACTTGGCTACAGCCACTGCTTTTTGCCAGCAGCAGAGACCCACTATGAACCCCTGATATGGCACCATTTCCCAAGATGACCAGCCTGCTACCTGGTGGCAGGTTGATTACATTGGACCACTACCATCATGGAAGGGGCAGTGATTTGTTTTAACTGGAAAAGACACATACTCTGGATATGGTTTTGCGTTCCCTGTACACAATGCTTCTTCCAAAACTACCATTGGTGGACTTATTGAATGTCTTTTCCACTGCCATGGCATTCCACACAGCATTGCTTCTGATCAAGGAACCCATTTCACAGCAAATGATGTGAGGGAATGGGCACATGCCCATGGAATTCACTGGTCTTACCATGTTCCCTGTCATCCTGAAGCAGCTGGATTGACAGGATGGTGGAATGGCTTTTTGAAGACTCAATTACGGTACCAACTAGGTGGCCATACCTTGCAGGGCTGGGGCAATGTTCTCCAGGAGGCTGTGCAAGCTCTAAATCAGCATCTACTCTATGGTGCTGCTTCTCTCATAGCCAGAATTCATGGGTCCAGGAACCAAGGGGTGGAACTGGGAGTGACACCACTCACTATTACCCTTAGCGATCCACTAGGAAAATTTTTGCTTCCTGTCCCTGCAGCCTTAAGCTCTGCTGATCTCCAGGTCTTAGGTCCAAAATAAGGAGTGCTGCCACCTGGGAACACAATGATTCCATTGAACTGGAAGTTAAGACTGCCACCTGGCCACTTTGGGCTCATCATGCCTCTGAATCAACAGGCAAAGGGAGTTACTGTACTGGCTGGGGTGACTGATCCTGACTATCAAGGGGAAATAGGACTGCAACTACATAATGGAGGTAAAGAAGAGTTTGCCTGGAATACAGGAGATCCTCTGGGCGTCTCTTAGTACTGTCATGCCCTGTGATTTAAGTCAATGGAAAATTGCAACAACTCAATCCAGGCAGGACTAACAATGGCCCAGAATCTTCAGGAATGAAACTTTGGGTTGCCCCACCAGGCAAAGAACCACGGCCAGCTGAGGGGCTTGGTGAGGGTAAAGCGAACATGGAATGGGCAGCAGGAGAAGGTAGTGGTAAATAGGAACTCCCACCACACGACCAGTGACAGAAACGAGGACTGTAATGGTCATGAATCTTTCTTCCTTGTTTTGTTATCAGTATGTTTGTATATGTACATAAAATGAAAATCTTTGTTTTTTCCCCCACCTTTTCGCTTATCATGTTGACATAAGTTGTATTAGTTTCATGTCATAGTATTTAAGGATGTCAAGTTTAAGAGTGAATATTACCTAAGGACTTGCACCCTGTTCTGGAGGGATTTAGTGCATTTCTGGTTGTGAGCAGGACAGTTGAATATTGTTAGGTATAACACACACACATATATATGTATGTTATTGTTTTTATTTAGACATTAAGTATGTTTTAGGGTGATGGCATGGCTGCCAAGTTGGCAAGGGGTGGACTGTGATGATTAGGCTGATGTGTCCACTCAGCCAGGTCATGGTGCCCAGTTGTCTGGTCAGGCAAGCACTGGGCTAACTGTAATACAAGGGCATTCCATGGACTCTAATCTTGAGTTGGCTGCATAGATGGCCGATCATATCCACAATCAACTGAGGAGACTGCCATCAGCAATGAGCGATGCCTCCTCCAATCAGCTGACAGCCTTAAAAGGGGAAGTGATTTCCGTATTCAGAGAGAGAATTCCCAGCTCCACTTCAGACAGCCAGCATCCCTGGGGAACTCATCGAGGACCTTCATTGGAGCCTCTGGTTTGCAGCCCACTCTGTGGAATCTGGACTTGCGCATCCCAACGGTTGCGTGAGAGAATTCTATAAAATCTCACACTATTTACAGATATCTCCTGTCGGTTCAGTTTCCTTAGAGAACCTTGACTAATACAACAAGTTAGCACTTTTTATATGTATTTTAAAATTCAGATTAACAAGAAGAAATGCATTTTCTGTGACCACCAGGGCATTTATATCAGAAACAAAATGACACTCACTACCTGTAGTTTGCTCATATCGTCATTCTATTCCATGTCACAGAAAGACGAAATGCTGGCTATGATCCTTCGAATGGATTCCGGCTGCTCTGGGCAGCCCGAAGCCGGGAAGGTGGACTGGAGTGGTCGATGGCAGACAGAAGGGAGCCCACCGGAAGGAGCCCGCAGCCCCTCCGTCCCCGTCCCCTCACTCCTCTTCCCACAGGGGTGTAAGCTGGGCGAGATGGTTTTCCCTGGGGACAAGGTGGAGCCATTGCAGGGGCCCAGCACGCAGCAGGCACAGTCCAACCTCCCTGGATGAACAAATGAGCGTGTTCAAGGCAGAGAGGGGCATTCGTCATTCAGCTTCACTTTTACTCACTTGAACCTTGTTATGTGGGAACAACATGCAAGAGCCAAAGAGAATCGACATCTTTAAGTTAGGTTTTGAGTGAGTGTAAATATTTTTATGGCCCTCACTGCCCTTCCTTATAAACAGTGACAGGTAACCTTGGATGGACTGGGACAGGCAAGTAGCAGCAGCATCACGTCATGACTATCTCAACCACCCCGTAAGGTGAGTACTATCACCCCATTCCTCAGCTGAGGAAGGTGAGTGTCAGCGGTGGAAGGCCCTTGCCGACGGTCACACAGCTGAGAGGTAAAGCTGGGATTCAGATCTCCCGCCGTCACCCTAGAATCTGCGCCATCAACTGGAGCGTAATTTGCTGTCCTCTCGACAGCCATGCTTGGCCGTTCCATCCAGAGAAGCAGGAACCGACCACCTTTGGGATCAACGAGAAAAGCATGGAGGGAACTTCAGATGAAATCCAGTCATCATATGGGGAAATTGGCAAAAAGGAAAATAAATGACTGCCCTCCAGAAATGTGTCTTCCTTCCTAGGCTGGAAGGAAAGAAACGCCTCCTTGGCACGGCATGGAGCTGTACCGATCTACGGCGATGAGCCTCGAGCACAGGCATTCGCCCACAAATGGGGTGGGGACAGTGACGGTCCCATTTTCAGGGGAGAACTGCTTTTCTCGACTCAAACTACAACCAAATTGGAGCCAAAAGGGCCACAAACCTCAGGAGGCAGCAGGGAAAATGTACTGCGTGCCCGAGCGCAGAGCAGCTTTGGACAGCTCTGTCACCAACCAGCTCTGAAGGTGCTGGAGAGCCACAGCTTAACTCTTTAGGCCCGTTTGCTCCAAAAAGGGGTTATTTGATTTCCTAGTAAATGAGATTCGATTTTAGTTGTATACGAGGGAAGCCTGCCCCTTCGGTTCTCCTTTTGTGAAATGGAGCATCTTGCTGCAAAGCCATCTGGTCCCCTGCGATGGCCGGTATTCCTGTGGGTTCAAGGTCATCTGAAAGGTCAACACTGGACCAGAATTAAAGATGGGCCTTGTTTTGGCGTCAGGATGCTCATGGGGGTCCTGGAGGAGCCGTGGGTTTGCTCGCCTCCAGGCTGCAGGCTGCTGGGGTCCTAGAGGAGACCCTTCCCTGCCGGCGCTGGCTGAGAGCAGTAGCCCAGCAGGCTTGGGGCAGCTCCGCTGGATTTCCAGCACGAAGGCAGGCTCTGCCGGCCCCAGGCTGGGGTCTGTGGGCAGCCAGGCAGGGGCCTCGGTGCAGAATGGGCGCGGAGCAAGTGCTCACAGCAGGCCCGGAGTAGGCGCTGGTGTGGGGGGTGGGGGCTTCCCCCCACAGGGAGCTGGGGAGGCGTGCTGGCGCAGGCCGGCAGGGCAGCACTGCAGGAGCAGAGCAGGTGCCCCCGCCGGCAGCGGCAGAGACGCTGGTGGCGTGGGGTGAGCAGGTGCCCAGGGGTGGAGGGGAGCAGGGAATGGGGGCGGCACGGGACGCTGTCCGGCCTCATTTTGGAGATCCACTCACAGGGGTACAGGGTGGGGAGGAGGGTCCCGGGTGCTCAGCCGGCTCTGAGGCTCCCGCTCCTGGGATCACGGGGACAGCCCCCAAGGGCACGCAACGGCGGAACGCGCAGACAGGACGTCTTCGGGCAGCACCCCGACCACAGGGACGACGGGCACCAGTGCCCCGTGGAGGAGCGCCTTCCAGCCGCCTGCGCAGGAGCTCCGGGAGCTGCAGAGGCGGCTCTGACAGTTACCTGGCAGCAGTAAAGCTCACAAAGACTCTCAACAGCGAGGAGGAGTGTGCCGTGGGGAGGGGTCCATGAGAAGCCCCCGAAGGACAGAAAGGGCTAAGAATGCCAAACCCACTTGCTGCAAAGTGCGCCTCGAAAAGAAAGGAGAGAAGAAAGGTTTCCGCGCACCTAAAGAACGACGAAGAGAATTCCCGTGCCACCCACCAGAGCGGGGCTCCACCAACTGCAGCCAGTGGATGTCGGATCGCCCCCACGCGTGGCACCTGTCTTTAGGCTAAAGCGCATCGATGTGGGAAAACCGTTCCCCAGCCAGGGCACTAGGGCAAGATGAAGCAAGTTCTCGAAAAAAAATTAAACAGAGTTTATGTGTTTGTATTATTTTTTTCCCTTTCTGCTCTGCCCACCTCCCACTACACCCAGGATCACGGGTAACAACTTCACCTTTCAATTTTGTCCTTTGAATCAATGGGATGGAGATCAACGTACATGTGGATTTTTGGAGTAAAACTGCAATATTTCAGCCCTGCCAAAGGAGAGCTATGCAGGCAGGAGGCTTGGGAAAACACAGCTACCTCTTGAATGCATAAAATCTCCTTGGTGAATGAAAAGTTACTTTAGAAGTTCTTCATCTATTTAAACATTTCCTTTTCCCCAGAAGAGTTTGAGTCCGTTTGAAAAACAGCACTTCTGGTGCAGTTTAAAGATCTGAAAACTATATTTTCCTGCCCAAAGGTCCAAAGAGCACTTCCTGACCCAGAGGACACATGCTCTGGACTCTGTGACGTCCTCTCTTTCACGGTCATGACACACTGGCCCCTACATCCAAGGAAACAGGCTGCTGGAGCCAACCCACGGTGAAGCTCACTGCCAGGCAGGCTTGCCCACGTTCCGAGAGTCTGCAGAAGAAGCCACTGCTTTTCTGGGGCGAACCTGCTGTATTCCAGTCGTCTCCCTATGGAACCCTAGGAGCAAGTCGTTCCATACGGCCCACGAGAAAGTGCACTGTCCCTGCGCACAAGCACACAGGCGCAGAGGCGAAAGCTCCGCCTCCCTCCAGCATCGAGGGCTGCAAAGGGAGGCGTGCTGGGATCTGGACCTGGACACGATGTCGACGTGTCCATGCAGCTCTCTGAGCACGGCTCTGGGCTCCGGAGCTTCCTGGCCCCGAGAAACCCTGGCCACCAGAGGCCCCTTCCCGGCCCGGCCCGGAGGCCTGGGGCAGGTGGCGGTGGCGCCGTCGCAGGCGCAGGCACAGGCACGGGCCTGGTCGCCCAGAGCTGCCGCCCCAACAAGGCTGCTTCCCGCTCGATCCCAGCCCAGAGCAGTCCCCCTGCGGGAACCAGCCCTCCTCGCGTGTCATCCTCCGGGGAAGGACGGCGCCGGGGCGGGCGGTGGCCAGCTGTCACGCCACGGCTGCGCTGTCCGCGCCCCTGTGTGCAGTCGTGTCTTAGAGGTGGCCCACCATTACCGTAGCTCGCCCCGAGAGTCCCACCAAGTTTTCTTCTCCAAGGGTTGCCGCAGGTAGCACTTACAGTCACCTGACGAGCTCCTCTGAGAGATATTATTTACAGATACAGACATATTTACATGTAAAGTATAGCTACACTTTTATATATTTACATGTCAATGTATTTAAGTATTCATTTCTATACAAATGTATTTACAAATATATGATTCTAAGACATTTAAATATAAAATAGATTTAAATATATAAATAAACCTATGTATATGTATATATATAATTTTTAGGGGATTCTAAAATATTCAGAAACATTTATGTGTCTTTTGGAAATTAGTGGGGAAATCATCACCACTCTGGATTAAATTCTTCAGTTAAAGGAAAAAGCCGATGAAAGCTGAGTTAAGCCCCGCTTTCCTGGGGGGCTACGGCAGGGCCCCTGTGAGGCCTAAGCCTGGGCTCTCCGAGGCTGGGAGCTTGGAGACGCAGTCCTGGGACGGGGGCTGAGGGGGCATTGCTTGCCGGCCCCTGTGAGAAAGGACAGCCAGGCAGGTGTCCTCGGGGTGCACACTGAGGGGAAGGGCTGCTGAATGGGGTCTTTTTTGTAAGGAGTGGACGTAAGAACGCCGGGGTTGGAGAAGGGGCGAGGGAGCGCGCGCAAGCCTCCGGCGGGTCCGTCTGCCGAGAAGCTACAGAGGGACGCTCCGCGGCGGGCTCGACGGCTGAAAGCGCTGGCTGTTGTCCTTCACGGCCTTGCCTCCCCCAGCTCTCAGATGTGGGAAGCTTCCGGAAGCTCTCCCCAGGGCAAAGAACGCACCGACCACAGGGACACAGGGTCTGGACCTCCTTAGCGTTTTCCAAGGCAGGTTTTTAAAGCCTGCTGTTTGGGCGGATAAACTGCTTTTCCCAAAGGCGACCACGATGCCCCTCCCCATGCCAAAACTCCCCGGCCACTGCTCCCGCCCGAGCGGGCCCCTGACGCCTCTGCTTGATTCTGGGGGGGCTCGTGGCTGCTAGGACTTAGCGGGCGACGGCCGGGGATGCAGGGTGACCTCCGAGGTCAGTGGTGCTTGGTGCTTGGTGCCCACGTGGGAGCTTCCGCTACCCCGAGGCCGCCACGCTGTGTCCGAGTCGTCCAAACCCAGACGACTGACCCGCCCTTCAGACGATTCCACTGCCCAGTCCCCAGGTCCTCCCGGCTGCGGCCCCCAAGACAGGCCATCACCACTGCACCCTGTCTGAACCCAGGGGCTCAGCAAAACCCAACCCAACCCGCTCAGCCTGCTCAGTTTGGGGCCTCTGTCGTGCAGTGACGGCCACCGGAACACCCTGCTGATCGCCCCCAGCAGGTCAGGCTGGGGCACACGCAAGGCTGACGACCTCCCCAGCCCGTGGCCCCCGCCGAAGTCCCCCCGACCCTGTGAGGCCATGCTTGGCAGCCCGCTGTCTCCCTTGAAAGGCGTGGCTTTGCAATCTCGCTCACACGAAAATATTTTAAAGCCTTATTAGGCCAATGTCGGTCTTTAAAGGGGCCACCCCGACGCCCCGAGACCAGCGCTGGGTCAGCTGCCACCGTGCCACCCCGCACTGCTGTGACACAGATCAGAGGGCCTCGCTACCCTCTTCAGGCATCGCAGGGCGTCTCCCCAGTTAGAGGGTGCGTCCGCTTTCCAGCCCTTTGGAAGCACACCCCCCCGACCCCGTGGCCAGGTGGCTTCTCTGAAACCCCAGCTGACCACGCCCCTCCCTGGTATACCTGGGGAGGTGCTGACTCTGCTTGGCATCCAGTGCACCATCCTACCCGGGCCATCTCCATCCTCAGGTATGCCATCCATCCCCAGGTACACCATCAGCCCTCAGGTACGCCGTCCACCCCCAGGTACATCGTTCCTCCCCAGGTACACCATCCACCCTCAAGTATGCCATCAACCCTCAGGTACACCATCCATCCCCAGGTACACCACCTGTCCTCACGTATGCTATCCACCCGCAGGTATGCCATCAACCCTCAGGTACACCATCCATCCCAGGGTACACCACCTGTCCTCACGTATGCTATCCACCCTCAGGTACACCATCCACCCTCTGTACACCGTCTGTCCCCAGGTACGCCATCCATCCTCAGATATGTCATCTGTCCTCAGGTACGCCGTCCACCCTCAGGTATACCGTCCACCCTCAGGTACGCCATCCACCCTCAGGTACGCCGTCCACCCTCAGGTATGCCGTCCACCCTCAGGTACGCCGTCCACCCTCAGGTACGCCACCTCTGCTCCAGCCGTGAATGCTGCCCATTCACCTTACCCACTACTTACTTATTCACCCTTATCTTTTGGGGGCATTCATACTGCTTTCCACTCTTCATGACCGATTTTAAATAACGATGGATGAACATCCTCATACATACACCTCTATCATGTCTTCCAGCATTTCCTTGGGAAAGATCATGGGAAGTTTAATTATGGAGCATTGAATATTAGTTTTAAGAGTCTTGATATTCACTGCCTAGTGTTTTTCCAGAAACCCGTCATGGTGAAGCTGATCGCTTTTTATTTTCTTGCCGACGGGACTCTTTATGTGCACTCTTTCAGGACTTCATGCCCAGGTGCTGGCTGCTAGTGACACCAAGGGCGGCGGGGAGGGGCTGGCTCCCCTTGCTCGGCACACACACCGCATGGGGGCGGCAGACGACGGCACACCGAACACGTGGACTGTCGGGACCGATAAGGGCCAAAACGGCAGTGGTCACGAAGGAGGCACCCGGGACGACGGGAAATGGGGTGTGCAGGAGAGCATCTTGGGAGGTCACTGCTGCTGAACACAGACCCCAAGGGGCCAGCCAGGGGGACATCCGGGGGAGAGAACGGCCAGCAGGAGGAGGGCCCGAGGTGGCAAAGGATGGGCCTGTTCCCCAGTACACACGAGGCAGAGGGCATGGGCCCTGAGAAGCAGGGGCAAGAGGCACAAGACAAGGCCAGAGCAGGACAGGGCCTCAAGGATTCACAGGGAGGTCTGTGGAAAGCCCACGGGGGGAAGCCAGGTGCCCAGGTGGGTGGGGAGGCTGGGCCAGCCTGGGAGCGAGCGGAGACCTAGAGACCGGGGCAAGGTGATGGCAACTATCCCGCCAGGCACTTGGATTAAGTGGAAGTGGAAAGAGGTGTTTTCATTTCCTTGGCTGCTGAAGCAAACGCCACATGATGGACTTTCTTAAACTGTGGGTATTTACCGGGTCTCAGTTTTGAGACGAGGACAAGTCCAAATCAAGGCATCACCAAGGTGATACTTTCTTCCCGAAGGCTGTCCAGGCTCTCCAGGGCTGGCTGCTGGCCATCACGGGCCCTGGGCTCTCCTGTCATAAGGCCATGCACATGGTGGCCTCTCCTGGCCTCTCCCTTCTCTTCCAGGTTCTGCTGACCTTCAGCTTCTTGCTGCCCATGGCTTTCTCTCTCTGTGTCTGAGTTTTATTCTCTCATAAAGGACTCCACTAAGGAATGAGACCCATCCTGACTGGGGTGGGCCACCCTTACCTGCAGTAGCCGCAGCAAAAGGTCCTGCTTACAATGGAATTATACCCACAGGAGTAGATTAGGGTTGAGAACGTTTTTTTTTGGGTACACAGCCACAAGCCACCACAGAAGGTGATTTTGCAAATATATCCTCATGATTTCATGATTGATGAGCTGTGATGAGAGAAAGTAAGGTGCTGAACATGACTTCAAAATCTGAGCATCTAGGTATTGAAGAAAGCATTTCTGGAAATGGGAGGACATGCATGGCTCAGAGAAGGAAGAACTCCTTCTGGTGAGGTGTGGGCAGGGAGACGCCCCTCAGGTAGCTGGCAGACTGCTCAGAAGCTTGGAAGAAAGCTCTGAGCTGGAGGGACAACTTTGGGAATCTGCACAAAACTGGTATTTAAGGCCTTGGGACCTGAGACCACCAAAGAGGACTTGAATTAGAAGAGAAGAGGCCTCAGGAGTGAGCCTTCAAGATTGCCAGTACTTAAAGGTCAGGTGAAGGGAGTGGATGTAGCTCAAGTGGTTGAGCACCTGCTTCCCATGCATGGGGTCTTGGGTTCAATCCCCAGTACCTCCTAAAAACAAACAAACCAATAAATGAAAAAACCAACTCTCATTGGAGAGCAGCTGTACCTCGGTGGTTGAGCACCTGCTTCCCATGTACAAGGTCCTAGGTTCAATCCCCAGTACCTCCTAAAAATTTTAAAAAATAAAGGTCAGGTGAAGAAGGAAACACCAAGAACTAGCAAAGGAGATGGAGTGGTTACTGAGCTTGGAAGGAACCAAGCAGGTGCGATATTATGGAAACCAAGGGAGAAAAACGCTTAAAGAAACCAGAGACAAAGGAGGTGGGTCCCCAGCTGCTAGAAGCCAGAGGAAATGGAAAAACAGATCTTAACACAGACACCTGCTCCAGCGGGAGTCTGGAGAGGACCACATCTCCACCCCCTCATGGCACAGAAGCCCAAAGTTCACCCCAAGCCCCTTCCGTGGCTGCACAGCCCGCCGTTTTCTCAGTAACTCGGCGGTGGCATCCGCCATTTCGCTGTGTTGACTTGGACGGTGTGAAAGCAGTGGTGGGTACACTTGCACAGACAAGACAACAGCGCAAACCAAACCAGACATTGTAGCGTTCGCTGTGAAATGTCCACGGTTTGAAAAAGAAAACAAAAATCAGTTTCATTCCGTGCCCTTGACAAGGCAGTGAAAACTATTGATTTAATTGCATATCTGCCTTTGAGTACAAGTCCTGCAAATATTCTTATGCTGCATACAAGTGAGACAGTGGTCTCGAGAGAAGCGCCTGCGTGATCTGCCGAGGGGCAAGCTGCGCGGGCGGCTTTCCCCCGGAGCACCCTTTAACTCGCAAGAAGCTATTCAGACTTAGGTATCTGGCAAGCATCTTCTTGAGAATGAACAGAGCAAGCCTGTCACTTCAAAGAGGACAAACACAGCACTTTGCTATCAATGATAAAATTTGAGCTTTCCAGCAAAAATTAGGATTGCGGAACACCTCTGCCTGCCACTGTGACTGCTCCCAGCACTTGAAGACTGTCCTGATGAGACTGGTGTTGATATTAATGAACGTGATTGTTTGACAGTGTACAATGAAACGTGACAATCTGCATAATGCAGAAAAGTCATATTTTCCAGATCCCCAGTGGACCGTGTTACAAAGTCATGTGTGCGAACATGCAAGACAGAGCAACAGATTTTACTGCAGCAAAGTATAAAAAGTTCATTGGTATGAACTGAGATTTCATATGGCAACTATGATTTTTAGGAAACTTACCACTTGTCAAATTCTGATGGAGTGTCAAAGAATATTATAATTATCTGAAAAT
>JAKSZT010053833.1:393884-423211 GCA_026826555.1 Tolypeutes matacus
GTCAAATTCTGATGGAGTGTCAAAGAATATTATAATTATCTGAAAATGCAATTGAAATACTCCTTTTCCCATCAACCTATCTGTATGAGGCTGGACATTCTTTTTTAATTTCAGCTCAGACAATATATCCCAAAGGCTGAATGCACAGCATTAATCTAGATCTCTTCTACTAAGCAGGCATTAGAGAGATTCACAAAAATGTTCTTTTCACTACTTTTTGAAATATTTTCCTAAAAGTTTGTTATTTATTGCTTACATGTGATGGTTTTAAATTATAATTTATTTATTTATTTATTTATTTTTTAATTTTTTTTTTTTTTTAGATTTTTATTTATTTATTCATTTATCCCCCCCCTGCTGCCCGCGCTCGCCGGGTCAGCCAACCACGCCACGCAGGCGGGCCCGCCCCCACCAGGAGGCCCCGGGAACCGAACCCGGGGCCTCCCATATGGCAAACGGGAGCCCCACTGATTGAGCCACAGCCGCTTCCCTTAAATTATAATTTAAATCAATTTATAAAAAGATATTTTCTACTGTCTCATTTTTAATTACCCATACAGTAAATATCAGTAAATACAGACCACGTAAACAAAAGCTCTTCAGGCACCACAATAATTTTTAAGAATGCAAATGTATCCTGGGACCAAAATATCTAAGATCTGACTCAGGAAAAAGGATGCTAAACCCAAAAGAAAGGAGGGGGGAATACAGAAGCAATGGGGTTTGTCATAGTATTTTCTGTGTTTTCCTGATGGTTTGAAATGTTTCACAAATTTATTGGTAAAAAAAAAAAAAAAAACTGGATGGAAGATGAGGTACAGCCACAGTAAATGTAGACGTTCTGGTAAGATTTCCTTGGGAAAAGGCAGAGAAGAAAAGCCGTGGCTGGATGGGGATGCAGGCGTTAGAAGGGCTCATCGTAGGCGGAACATTTTGATTAAGTTGCTTCAGTTAAGGGCCTTTGATTAGATTGAGTGACCCAGGGGGGTCTTAACTCTCTTACCAGAGTCCTTTACAAGGGGAGACGCAAAAAGCCGCAGACACAGAAGGAAGGCCACAGAGTCAGAGAGAAGCCTCCAGAAGTTGAAATCAACAAACGGGAGAGAGAAAAGAACAGGAGGAGCAGCCCAAAGCTGACAGTGACAGGGCCCAGAGGAGACACTGTCATGCGCCTGGTCACCTGCAGATCCAGCTCGGAGAGATGGCAGCTCCTGACGAGGCCTCGATTTGGACACTTTCACAGCCTCAGAACTGTAAGCTTTTAACCCAATAAATCCCTGTAGTAAAAGCCAACCCGCTCCTGGTATACTGCTCCCAGCAGCATTTAGCAAACTGTAACAGGTCCCCAAGCAGCAAGCCAGGTTGCGAGTCCTGGAATGAGGGACTCCAGCAAAAGGCACAGCAGATTCCCTCTGGGTGGCTTGTCTAGGAAGGTCTCCCCTGGGGGGCTCTGAGGGAATCGCCACGGTTCTCAGAATCACAGCATTCCCAGAGCTCTGATGCCAGCAACCTGCAGCGAACTCAGAGACACACTCCACTCCCTCCAATTCCGTCTGGTGGTGTGTGGGAGGCCTGCTTCTCCCCAAGGAGGGCTCCAAAGAGCAGGAGGAAGTCAGTTCCAGGAGAGGAACCCAGGAGGATCCCGCAGGTGGACACGACACCCGGATCAGTGGCAGCCGGGATGCCGCTGTCGCCGTCTCGCAGGAAGGCGGGGGCTGGCTGCACCTGCTCCACAGCAGCTGCATGGCGGATATGGGGGTGTGAGGCTGGGGCCTGGCTCACGTGGCCTCAGGGCAGGGCATTCCTGGCATCGCCTTATCAGAGCCAGGAAAGGCCCTTGATGGATGTGAGGGAAGAAACAAGACAGTGCCCAGCCACCGGAGCCGACTGATTCCCTCGAAACGAGCTCCTAAAGGAAACAGCAGGGAGGCATTTGATTCTTTAACAGGAATCACACAATTTCCAAATTTGGAGTCGAGATATGAGATAATCAGCTATGGAGAAATGCCCAGTCATAGAAATATAAATTCACGTGTGTGTATGTGTATCCGTACATACATATGTTCACATGTGCATATATGTGTATATTCACACACGTATCTACATGTATCTGCAACAGATAATTCATAAGGGATGTGAGCCTTATACTAAGGAATGTGGAAGGCCTTTGGTTTGGCTGGGAACTGTGGAATTCATCCGCTAACACCCGAGAGAAACCCAGTGAATGTGATCTAAATGGGAAGGCCTTCGGTCTATCAGCATCTTCCTTGACATAAGACTACTCAGTGCTGAGAAAGTGCATGGATGCGATAAATGTGGGAAGTTTAGACTTACCACAAGAATCAGGGTATGTCAATGAATTCACAATGGTGAGAAACCTGAATGCAAACAAGGTAGGGAGGCATTTTATCAGAATAGAGTAGGGGAAAGGCCCTAGCTGAAGGTAGAGAATTCATGCCCTGGGGTCCATGCCCTTAGGCATTATCGAAGGTGGGAAATCCTCCAGTGATGGAGCGAACCTTGCCGGACATCAGAGAATCTGCAATAGGCTTGAACATGAAACACCTGCTGCCTTGTACCTGGCCACCTGACTGAACACTCTCATAATTCCCAGTCATTCCCAGTGCCAGGCCCAGGGGACCACGCAAGGCTTACTTTTTAAATAACCGTGTGAGTGAACGGGTTTCTTGGGCTTTCCAGGTAAAGAATAATAGTGCTTGTAAGGAGTAGTAGTTTTGCATCCGTCTTTCCAGTATTTAAAACGCTTTTTTCTCTTCCTTGAACTAGCGGGTTGAACCGGAATTTCAGACACTAAGGAAAACGCACAGATGTGCCTGACAATGGCATTGCCACGTAACAGGACTCTTCGGGCTGCAAGGCCCAGAGACCCTCACGACTTAGCCTGAGCCCACGGGGAACTCCGCTGGACGGATGCTCCCAGGGCTGGAGCCAGGTCTCCGCACCATAACGCATCCAAGGTTCCCTTCTCTTTTCCTGTTTCCTCTTCCAAACGGCTATTAAAAGCCGACGATGACTACCTCGTTTCCATTACAGATCCAGCCCCTCAAGGAGAGACCACTCTATGGAGGAATCATCTTCCAATTCCCAGAAGAGAACGCGTCGCCTCTCGGTGCCCCTGCTCAGGCCAGCCTCGAGTGGGGCCGGTGTGCTTGTCCTGTGACTGAAGCCTCAGCCCATCGACTGTGGTGGCCGCAGGGGCTGCAGGGCTGCGCCTGGAGCAGAGGTGCTGGAAGGGGGCCCCCAAATTATCCACGACAGACGGCACACACTTGCCGAGCTCCGTGAAATTTATAGAGAGCTTACTCACTTCGCTCAATCGCTCCACCCTTTATAGTGAGTTGGGTTTTTTCCTTATGCCGTCCGACTTACAGATGAATAGACTGAGGCTTGGAGAGGTTCAGTGACCTTTCCAAGACCACAATTATTAAATGTCACAACCCAAACTCCAGATTCCATGCTCTCTTCAGTCTGTCTGGCCATTGTCATCAACTATTACCACAATCTTAAACCCAGTTACTTCTCTGGCATTGCTAAAGACTTGAAGATGTTGGAAATAGACTTAAGCTTTTTTAGATACTTTCAGGGAGACACAGCCCATTAAACATTATGTAACGGATGCATGGAACTTCTCGTTTCTACTGGAACTCAGTATAAGCACACCGAATATCTGCCTCCAAGCCCATGTCTTTCCTCACGTACAGGAGAAACCAGGAGGCACTGGGAGAACAAATCTGTGATCAGAGTCAAGCAAGGCAACGCCAATCAGCCTCGTGGTCAAACAAATGGGACTATTTCGGTTTCCTCCCCTGCCACAGTGCTCCCCAAGAAGTAAAATTGTTCTAAAGTTACCTGAAAGTGGCCCCCAACAAGATTTCAAAGCTGTAAATGTTCCTGGTACTAAACGCTATTTCCAGGAGTAAAAAGAGGGCCGATGCTGTGTTAACTCTGAATTTGAAAGCTGTAGCCACGGAAGCAGCACATCTGCCTTCCTGCGTGATCCCGGTTCCTAAAACCCACGCCCTCCCACTGCGCCCGGGTTGCCGGGCTCAGCATGGCACGGCTCAAGCAAGCCTCAGCAGGGCGGGCACGCCAAAAGGCGCGTGGCCGTCTTCGCAGGGAAGACTGTAAGGTCGATTCCTCGACGGTCTGCTGAGGAGGAGCCACGCCGCGGACACGCGAGCCCCAAGCCGCGCTGAGGGGTCAGCTGCCAGGGCGCTCCTCTGCCTTGGTCCCCCCACCTTCGCACAGACTCTAATCCGGTTTTCTTCAGCAGTCGCCTAGTCCTTTGCTAATCGAAAGCCACTGAGCCCTTCGTTTGTACCGTCTCAGATCCAACATTATCCCGATCGGCACAGCCATGAAAACAGCCTGGCTGGAGGGGAAGGGAGAGAAGAAAGGGGCAGAAAACGCCAATCCTCCCTCTCCTCCCTGCCACATTTATATCAGCAGAAAGAAACCAGCCGCCCCATTCCCACAAGAGGCAGAGGGAGAACTATGGAAAGTCAATGCTGCATTCATCCCACCTCACCTCTCCCCACCTCACCGCCTCCTCGGCCACCAAATACTTTCCTGCAGTTGGAGCTGCAGGTGCCACACCTGGGGGACTTCATGACCAAGGGCCACCTAGTGCCAGGACCCTGGACAGCTGGGGGAAAGGCGAGGCCACCGAAAGGCCCTGGCGGTGCCTTTGCTAATGCCACACGGTGGGATCCACCCCAGACTCTAAGATCCCACCCTGTGGAGGCGAGCACTCCATACCTCCCAGGTGTATGCGGGTCCAGCCAACGACCAGGGGCGCCGACCATGGCTCCCCCACCCCAGCGGGCATCCATATCCCCTGCACAGCTTCTCAGAACCAGACCACGGGGCCGCACCCCCAATTCCAAGTCAGGGCCCAAGAACGTGCCCTTCCAGCAAGTTCCCAGGGGATGCCGGTGCTGCCGGCCCAGGGACCCCACTTTGCTGTGCCCCAAACCCTTCATTTCATCAATGAGAACCCCCAAGCGCTCAGAAAGGGGCGCAGCAGCTGGAACCTAGCTCTTTTCAGTCAAAGACTAGACTTTCTGTAACAAGAGCAAGGGGTTAGATAAAGACACAGCAAGGAAGAGAGGAAGGAAGAAAAAGCAGAATGGAAAAGAAAGAAAGGACAGCATTAGGTAGATGACCTTAGAAAAGGAAGGGAGAGCACAAGCCACTCCCGAAGCCTGGCAGCTCCAGCCAACGGCACAGCAGGGGCCCTGGGGTCCGTGGCCCCCATCACCTGACTCCAGCCTCAATGGCTGCAGAAGCTGCCACGTGGCAGGCCCAGAGTGAGCAGGAGAGAAGAGCTCTTCTCAGAGAGGGCCCAAGAGAGGGTCTCAATGAGACACAGCCAGGGGCTGAAACCGTCTTTTCAAGTTGGGTAGGAATTTGACAATTGAGACATCTACGGAAGTGACTTTTTTCCAGGATACGCATGGTAGAAATGGCAGCCTGAGAGGCAGAAGTCTTGATTTCTAGTCTCAACATTCCAATTCACCATTCTCTTGGGCAAGTCCCTTGGTCCCTGGGAAGTTGAATTCTGTTAAATATAAGAAGTGGGCTGACGGCGGAGCCCTGAGTCTCAGCAGAGTTGCAGCCAACACCTACTCTCCAGTTCACTGGACGTGCCCAGGACACCTAACAAAAGGATGATGATGGACAACCCCCATCCCCCAAAAAACAGAGAATCCACAACTGCAAGCAAGACAGTTCTATCCATCCCAGCTGCCCTATGGGATCTAAGCCCCCTCTCAGCTGGGAGCAGAGTGGGCATCGCCATCTGCAAATCCTCAAGACTGAGGAATGAACAAACATTAGGGGGGGATGCAACTACGAACCAAAGTAGACTAATTATTATACTAGCAATGGAAGAACTTGTGACACTGATATAAAGGCAGTGGTCATCAGAGGTACTGAGGGGAGCGAGAGGGAAGAATAGCTGTAACATGGGGAATCTGGGGCCATTGGAATTGTCCTGCATGACCCTGCAATGACAGATACATACCATTACACATTTTGTCAAAACCGACAAAACTGTACAGTGCAAAGTGTAAACCATAATGTGAACTACAGAAGATGGTTAGTAGCGATGCTTCAATATGTGTTCATCAACTGTAACAAATGAACCACATCAATGAGAGAGACGCTAATGGGGGAAATGTGAGCTGGGGGGTGGGATATGTGGGAATCCCCTATATTTTTGATGTAACTTTTATGTAATCTAAAACATCTGTAAAAATAAGTGGACTGATAGCTGATAGATAGATAGATGATAGATACATAGATTACTTAACAGTCCATGATCAGATATGGGGTTCCAGACCAAATTGCTGTACTCTAATTCACTGGAGAAATTAACGAAGATTTCAGTTAATTTTAAATATTAGTTTTTTAACGCCAAGACCATGCCCCACCTTATTGAGGAAAATTAAATTGTACCACTTAGTTCAAAGTTCTGGTGATTTATGCAGTGTGGACCCCTTTCCCCCACGAAATTCATTCTACACATTCCAAATGGGTTTATCATTGTACGTTAGTTTTAGAACCATTACCATTTAAAAACCGTAAGTGAATCATTTTCTGTGTGCTGATATGCAGAAGTCTAAAAGACCAGCCACCGCATTTAAAAGCCTGCGGTGGAGCAGCTGCAGCTCAGTGTTCGGGCACGTGCACCACACGAACGAGGTCCCAGGCTCAATCCCCAGCACCGCCTCAAAAAAAGCCTACCGCAATATGTCAAAATCAGCCAAGAATCTTATTTATAGGAATGCAAGAATACGTCTCACATGCCGCTCATATTTAAGATTCACAGTATTTGTTGCTTACTTTATTTGTATTTGTTTTTATTTATTATATATTATAATTGTTATATATTATTTATGTTTGCTTTCTATAGCAAATAGGTTAAGAATACGGGTTTATCAGTAATTAGTTTTCTTTGACTAGCCAATTTTTGCTCTCTTTTTTAAAATTCTGAGAATATACTGGAACTGACAATATATTGAGTAATTATTTATAGTTAAGAATGGTATTTATACATATTCAAGGATGTCAGGGTCATCATTTACTGATTCTTAGGAATGTTCATGTTGTAGCCTACCTAGTCTTACTTTAAATAAAAATAATAAAGGTATTTCAAACCGAAAAAGAAAAAGAAGCGGGCTCTCAGGGGCTTGTCAAACTTGCTATTTCATCATTCCACCTTCTTTTCCTTGTTTTCCTATTATGTGCCTGCTTTTGGAGAATGAGGTCAGAGAATGCCCACGTTATCGCTCCTAGCTTGTAGATGAGGAAGGATTGAGCTAAACGTGTATTGGCGATGGAGGTACACGGACCGTCTTCCAGACCAACCTCGGCATCTCAAGTGCTTTCCGCCCAGCTTCGCGCTACTGGCTCACCTGAGCTTCCATGAGCTGCCGCGAGGTCTATTTCATGCTCATCGGCCATGAGACCACTCTGTGCACCTGCCACCCACCTTGAACAGCCGCGGCTGCCCGTCTCCCGCCCTTGCCCTCCCTGCGTGCTCCGTGGTCCCTGCTGAGAGGTCTTCCTTAAACGGGAAGCTCTCCTGAAACGGGCCCCCCCGCCAAGCTCTGGGCAGCACACGGACAATGCGCCGTGACGGTTCTAGCCAGCTCCCCGGAACTCGGGGCTTCTGCGCCCCACTGCCGCTTGATCTTCTACTCCACATCTGCCTGACTACAATCCAGCTCCCACACAGCAGGGAGAGTCATGCGTATCTTTAGAGCTTTTTATTGTCATAACATACACACAGCTCAGAATTTCCCACCTGAACCCCGAAACGCTGCCCCTGTTAAGCAGTGACTCCCCTCCTCTTCCCTCAACCCCTGGCTCTCTCCGTAACCTGTGACCTGCCATGTGTCTCCGTGAATTCACTTACTCTAGGTATTCGGTATAAGCAGCATCACACGGTCACTGTCTTTTTGTGTCTGCCTTACTTCACTCCCGTGGCAGAGTGGGATTTTCAAAGCAGGGGCTTCCATCGCCCCCTACCTAATACTTCCAATGAGTCCCATTATGCTTGGACTGAAGCCCGAACCCAAACTCCACGGACAGATCCACAAAGCTCCGCCTGCTCGGGCCTCGGCCTCCCCCTGCCCTCGCCTACCGCCCGCCAGCCCCCAGCTTCTTTCCCTTTGTGGTTTCCTCTCCCTGGCTTGTCCCCTCGGTTCAGCTCTCACCCTGAACGTCCGTCTCTTTCTCGGAGACCCTTCTCTGACGACTCAATCAGAGGCAGCCCCACACTATTTTAATTCTCTGCACCGTGGCATCATGACCAGCTATCCTCTTCTGTATGCACATACTTACTGTCTCTCCCTCCACAAAGGCGAGCACGTAACAGAGTCCTGTCTGCTCGCCATGTCTGCAGCAGTCCCTGGGACGGCCGCTGGCCTCTGGGAGAGCTCAGTAAACTCTCAGCGATGGGCCTGCACTGCTGGGCAGCCTCGGGGAGCTCTCTGGGCAGGCCCCCAAGGAACTGGTGTGGGGTGGGGGTGCAGGTTCGCAGCAGGGTGCATCCTGTCCAGCACACCTGGGAATTCCTAGTAATCCGCAGTCACAGTGTTCTCCATCATCCGTGGGAAATACCACGTGCCTCATGCCAAACACGGGGCGAGAGGTGCACGAGGATGCGGAAAGTACCGTGTGGCGGCTCGAGGCTGTATGTACCCAGAAAAGCACGCTCTTCCATCGAACCCACCCCTGTGGGTGTGGGCCCACTGGAAGTGGGGACTTTTGAGAGGCGACTTCAGGTAATGTGCGGCCCACCTCAATCAGGGCGGGTCTTAACCCCCTCACTGGAGTCCTCTATAAACAGAATGAACACAGAGAGGAAAAAAAGCCACGGAAGCAAGAAGCTGAAAGCCACGAAACCCGCAAGAGAAGGGAGACGCCGCCATGTGCCTTGCCATGTGACAGAGGAGCCCAGGAGAAAGCATCACCTGATGAGGCTTGATTTGGACACTTTTCTCAGCCTCAAAAGTGTAAGCTAACAAATTCCCATTGTTAAAAATCATCCCATTCTGGTGTCTGCTCTGAGCAGCCTAGCAAACAAAAACATACTGAGCCCACGAGTGCTAAGGGGAGCTGGTTTCCCCGCCCTCCCCAGGCTCTCCCTGCAGGAACGGTCCTGGAAGGGGCTGGGGGTTCCCTTTCTGATGGCCCCAGTCCCATCTCGCCCCTGCGGGCAGGGTCTTGCTCATCTCAGGCCCCTCTCCCTGGGCTATTTCTGGCTGTTACCATCTGGATGACCCACCCAGGGACGAAGGAGGCATGGGGACAGCTGAGCTTGGGGGGATGAGAGGGAGGGAAGGGGAGTGAGGAGGGGGGTCTCTCCTCCTCCTTCAGCCTCTACGGCTTCCTGCGGGGCCAGACGGTCACTTCCTGCCCCATCCTGGTCTCCCAGCGGCCTGTCACCGACCTCCATCATCCCTCTGTGACACAGGGTCACCTGCTTTCCCAAAAGCACCCCTTCTGGCTAGGACTTGAAACTATGTGCGTTTCCATCTCATTCTCTGCTGTCATCAAATTACACCCCTACAAGGGGTGGGGAGGGGGCATTTTCTTAACTCTGCCTTTGAGGCCAGAGCTACCCATGGAAAGCTAGTGGCCTAGTGTCTTTGCTTTCCTGACAAAGCTTAGGGGAAGGGGATGCCACATTTTCCCTGTCGCCATAAAAGGCTCCTTAGTTGCTTTCCAATGCTTACTTCTCTGACCAAAAATGACCGGGAGCATCCTTTCATTTGCTTTGTAGCCTGTGGGTTTCCAGGCCTGTGCAGTGCCTGGTTGTTGCCTTCGCCCATGTCCCACGAGGATCTGCTGGCTCCCGCTGATCCGGCAGCATTCCTTATATACGGCTCCCTGCAATTTCAGGCAGGTATCCCCACCTGCCTGCTAGAGCTCAGTGTAGCCATCAATGCTCAGAAACCCCAAGTTTTGATGTCGACAAGTTCGCAAGTCCTGCCTTACAACTTGTGCTTCTGGAGTTTTATATAATTTGGCCTTCCTACTCCTATGTCTTCTTTATTAACTTTGTAGTTTTTCCTTTCACACGCAGGGTTTTAACCTAACATTTCTCAGTGGTATCTGGTGTGGTTCTAGTTTTATTTCTTTATATATAGAAGGCTAGTTATTCTCAGCACCACCCACGGGACCGTCCAGCTTCTCCTGCTCATTTGCGGTTAACCTCAGCATATACTTAGCTCCGGCTGTCCAGGACTCCCTCTTCCGCGCCGCCTGTCCATTTCCTGTCCTGGCACCCAGACCACAGTTTTAATCACTATAGACTTGTGGTTCCCCTGAATATGTGGCAAAACAAGGGCCCCTCTTTACACTGAGAGGTTATTTAATGACCCTCTACCACCACGACGAAGGCAACGTGATGACCCCAAGGACGCCAGGAGTCAAATATAAACTGGTTTCTTCTTATTTCTGTTGTTGAGTACCAATCATTATATGGGGAGAAAACTTTACAATGGAAAGTGAATGACTAGTTCATTTACTGAACTATCTAATACATATCTAGCATTGCTCTAAAGGATAGGGATATAACTGTGAGCAAAAAAGAAAAAGAAAAGCTTTCCTTTGCAGAATTTATAGTTGAGGGATAGAAAGTGGGCAGTCATTTCATCACTCCCTTGGCCCACCCCATTGGTCTGGGGAATCTTCTTCCACTCAGGGCCCTGGGCGAGAGCCCACTCTGGCTTCTTAAGTGAACACTCCAGGAGAAGAGAGCTGATCTTAAATCTGCAAATAAATAAAACATTATCACTTCTACTAGGGTTTGTAGGCAGCCCAGATACTCGAATTAATTTAGTCCAGATTTAATTTGGCAATAAAAGTCAATGTACTTAGATTAAGTGCAATAACAGATGATTTTTTTTGTCTCGGGAGTTTAATCATTGGTCTGATTTTAAATAAAGATCTATTAAAGACAAAATACTGCTGCCTAAGTCTTTTAAATAATAATACAATCTAGCTATTTAAATTATGGTTTTCGTATTGAAAGATGAAATGGTCTTTTGAAGAAAGCAACTCTAGAGCAAAAGAAACCTGGACAAATTCTGGTCTGTTCTCTCGTTCGAATCCTAGGAAGAAGGGTTAACACAGTTGGGATTCCGTTCCTTTGGAAATTGTAAGTCACAACTTTTCTTTGGGAAACTTCTCGCAAATGGCCTGTCTCGGGCAGTGGATACTGAGGTTTTCAGTCTACCAGACCCTCGGTTTGGGATGGGCACTTGCGAGCCCATGGACTGCCGCACTTGCTTTACTCACAAGCAGGTCTG
The DNA here is from genome assembly GCA_026826555.1 of Tolypeutes matacus. Taxonomy (NCBI): domain Eukaryota; kingdom Metazoa; phylum Chordata; class Mammalia; order Cingulata; family Chlamyphoridae; genus Tolypeutes; species Tolypeutes matacus. Next base: position 405,230 of record JAKSZT010053833.1, read on the forward strand.
TGAAGCACAGTCCCCTCAGCCTCGTGATTTCGGTGGCTCTAGATAGAGAGCTGACCTGGGCGGGGAGGGGGGATGTTTAGCAGGCTCCAGAGAGGTAGGGGATGAGAGGGAACTGGGACTGGGAGGGAGAGAAAAGGCGAGAAGCAAAGCTAGGAGTTCTGGACTGGACGAGCCCTTGAGAAGCGCGGAGAGATAAGAGTGGCTGGGAATCCTGCTGAGGACCAGCATGGGGCATCTGGGGCTCAGAACTGCTGCACATGGCAGCAGCCCGGCTCCTCCGCTGGCTTGTAGGTTCTTGGAATGCGTTAGAGAGCCAGGGGCTGGGCACACATGGGGCTCGAGTCGCCTCCTCTCGCCACTTCACAGCTGGGGGGCGTGGGGAGAAGGCCACGTCCAAACCTCCCAGGGCACTGGAGAGCCACCAACGCCCTCGTGTGCTAACCGCTCCCCTTGCACGCGGCATCCACGCCTTCTCCGAGCTGGTACCTGGGTGTGAGCTCTGAAGTCCTCATCTCCTGGAATCCTCTCGTGACCCGTGGAAATTTAACTCGTAGGTGGCCGAGGTGAGGCTTGGAGAGCTGGCACAAGTCAGGAGAGTCCCAGCAGGGACCCCCACCACATCTACTACACCTGGGTCCCCAGGATGGCTCGGCACGCCACGAATTTAAAAGGTCGTAAGGAAAAGGCAGGCTGCCAGTGAAACCAAGAGCCAGTGCTTTTCCTTACTGCTTTTATTTCACACTGTTCCTATTTAGACAGGGGTTTCTTTCAAGCATCATCCTTGTGCAAACACAAGAAGAATGGAAAGCGGAGATGTCCTGAACGTTCCCCATTCCACGCTGTCTCGCCGAGGGACACACCTTCCTTCTGAGGCGCCAGGAGCCTAGTGACCGTCAGGGCTGCTTCTGGAACTTTCTTCCAACCTTCACTCCACTGCTGCACAGGTTGGGAAGAGGGTGCTTTCTTGTTTAGGGTGGGGGGAGCCACTTTTTGCATGAATCTCAGTTAGAAAAGGGAACAAAAATCCAGCTTGAAGGCACCTCCCTGTGGGGTCCACAACGCACGTGGCTCATCTGCTAACGGAGGGCCTTCTCCAGCGCAGAGCGCGTCCTCCATCCCCACGAAGCCGCGCCCCTGCTCGTCTCCGCATCTTCCTGCCCACTCAGTGCTCTCTTCAGTGCAGAGCAAAGGGTGACCTTCCACGCCATCTTAACCAGAAGCGCAACTCAGCGCAGGCTCAAGAGACCCCAGCGGGGCCAGCGTGAGGGCGTCTGCAGAGGCCGAGCCCTGCCAGCCACGCCACGCCGGCCACGAGGGCTCATCCTGCAAGCCATGGCGGCTGGAGGGACATTGACTCACGGGGGAAACGTGCATCTTAGAGTCAACGACGTGACAAAATTACATCATCTTCAATGACACATGAAAATCTGCGCTTAGTCACTAAAATACACTTCCGTAAGTGTAGTATTAATTGCATCTCACCACACAGAACCTTCAAGTGAAGACAACTGTCCTTACCCTGAGGTCAGAGCCTCAGCACTCAGCCCCCGTCCTCCCCCCCACTCCTCCCCCTCCCCCCGCTCACGCCTTGCTCCAGCTAATCTGAACCAGCCTCAGTTTCCCAGACACAGAGCCCTTCCGACCACCACCACCTCCCTCAGGCATCCTCGTCTGCACCAGGAATGTGGGACTCAGAGGGGAATGAAGAACATGCCGATGAAAACTGCGAACCACAAACATTTTTGACAGCTGTGTGTGTGATTCGTTCAGCACACACTCAAACTGCCGTCCCTATTCACCTAGTATTTTACCTTACCCGTATTATGGATTGTTGACACGCAATCCCTTCCCAGCTGATGTTCCTTTAAATAGGCATCATCTCCCTTACAAGTAGGCTGACCACACGCCTCAGTCTTCCTGGGATGGCGAATGATTAACCGTGTCCATTTCCCCCCCAAAAGTGTCCTTTCTGGACAATCCCGGCCCAAGGCCGAAAATTCTGAGGGCCACGATCGATTCACCGCCACACGCCCCCGCGGAATCGTCTCACTTCACTCTCCGCGTGCCCATCGCCGCGGCTCTTTAAGCTGGACCCCAAAGCAGAGGCTCGCCTTTCCACCACGCAGCCGGCTTCCAACGCCCGCTCGCCCTTCTTCAGCCCTGGGTACAGCCGGAAGGAGCCGCTCCGGGCCCGATGGCTGCAGCCGCGTCGCGGCTCACGCCCGTTTCCCCCGCGTGGGCACCCGAGCGCGCTGGGCGGCTGCTCCCGGCCTCCTCAGGGCCTAAGCAGTGCCGGGATGCTTCTCTGGCCCAGCCGGGACTCCCCGCAGGCCCGGCCCCCCGCGCCGCGACACCCCGCCTGGCCGCGCATCGCTGGGTCCCGGCTGCCGCCCTGCTGTCCCCTCCCTGCCCCAGGCTAAATCACATTTACACTCGGAAGGGCCTTATCTGCCTGATCACCACATCCTAACCTCCACTTGGATCCACGTTTAGGAAAGTTAAACCGCCCCTGCCATTCTCAGGAACAGTCCGTGCGTCGCTTCCATTCTTTAGCTCCGCAATCCTTCTTCCCAGCACATTCAAGACTGTCCCAGAAATCCTGAGACAGAGGCGCCCCACTTTACAGGTGAAGTCCCTGTGATAAAAGGAGGTCCCAAGGAAGGTGAAAAGGCCCCCCACTGAATGGGAGAAAATTCAGGAAGCCACATATCCGGTAAGGGTTTGATATCCATGTTATTTAAAGACATCATACTACTCAATGATCAAAAGACAAGCAACCCAACTGAAAAATGGCCAAAAGACTTGAGTAGACATTTTTCCAAAGAGGAAATAAGATGGCCAAAAAGCACGTGAAAAGATGCTCACTACTAAGGAAATGTAGTTCAAAACTACAATGAGATAATTTCACACATTACAGAATAGCAATTATTTAAAAAACAAACCTGAAAACTACAAGTGCTGGAGAGGATGTGGAGAAATAGGAACACTCCTTCCCTGATGGTGGGAATGTAGAATGGTGCAGCCATTCTGGAGGACAGTTTGGCGGTTTCTCAGGAAGCTACGTAGAGATCTGCCATATGATCTGGCAATCCCGCTACCAGGAATATATTCAAAAGACCTGAAAACAGTGACGTGAACACATACTCGCACACTGCCCCAGGGAGCAGCCAGAAGCTGGGAGTCAACGGACTGAAAGAGGAAGAAGCTGCCGCCCTGTGCAAGGCCTCGCGGTGGAAAAGCCAAGGAACCCCGAGACTGCCGGCCAGCCGGGACACCCCCGGCCGGGAGCAAGCAGCCCTCCAGCCTCGGAAGCCGCGGGCCTCGGGATCCCCGTTGTGAAGCCAGCCCAGGGCCCGGCGGTCGCTTGAGCGGCCGGGAAGCCAAAGGGCCGGAGCTCAGACCTCCCTGGGTCACAGCCCAGCTCCGCTCAGCACCCCGTGCTGCCAAGCCCGGGCGCGCGTCTTCCGCAGGACCCTCTGGCCCCCCGCTTGGGAAGGCCAAGGGCGGAGGATCTGCTGGAGCACGGCGGAGCCGACGCTCTCAGGCTCGCCCTCGGGCAGCCCAGCGCCCACGCTGTGCTCTCGGCACCGCCACACCTTGGAGGCACAGGCAGGAGCGGCAGGGAGCTCTCGGGTGGGAGGATGTGGCCGAGACACGGGGAGCCGTGTCCACCTGGACAGATGTGGGCAGGTCTCCCCTCGCGGGAGCAGGGCCTCTCGGTTCAGACCAAAGGGCCTGCTTCCTGGGAAGCTGAGTGACCGAGGGGCGAGGGGGTGGTGGTTGCTGGCCCGGCCCCTCCCACACGAGCAAGGCCTGCCGAGCAGAGCCGGCGCCGGCCTGCCCTCGTGTGACCTGTGACACCTCACGCACGCCTGCTGGCTCTTCCCCGTGAGCGCTCAAAACGCTCGGGGGTGGGCAGATTAGCCCTGTTCTACAGGCGAAGAAACTGAGGCCGCGACGCCCTTATTCCATGACCTTATTCCATGACTCACAGCCCTTCCCTGCTGGCCTCAGCCTGGGGGCATCCCAGGCCCCGATCCTGCCCTGAGACCTTTGCTCAAAGGCTCCAGCACTCGAAGTGCGGAGCCAGAAGACAAATAAACCGGGAAACCCCCGGAAGGTTTCCACACACGCTCTGGACAGCAGACACCGCCAGACGCTCCCACTGTGATTAGTTTTCATGACGCACAATCACTGGAGCATTCACCACGACACGCAAGCAGGACGGCACCACGCAGGGCCGGGGCGGGGGCGCGGAGCTGGGCCGGCCTCCGCTCAGAGGCACAGCGAGGCCAGCCGCGAGGCCAGAGCCGCAGGCTCTCCTGCTCGGAGCCCTAGGGCGAGGGGGACCCCCGGACCCATGGGGCAGGCGGGAGCACCCAGTGGCAGCTCGAGGAAGGCCCTGCACTCGGCAGCTGCCTTCAGCACAGCGTGGCGGATCCCAGATCTCCCGGGGCACGGCACCCTCAGGGACGAGGAGGCCAAGAAGATCTGCCCGCAGCCCCTTCCTGCTCCTGGACGCGCGTGCTCACGTAACACCGCTGTCCGTCAAGAACTATCGCGTGGACGCGGTGATGACCACCGACTTCTACTCTTCTCAGGGACCAGAGAAATGTTTATGGGAAATTTACACTGAGATGGTAATTTCCATTCATTTGGGAACCGACACACTCAACTTCTGCCCTGTGTGTTCATTGGTTTGTTTGGTCCTAACTGGGGCTGTTGGAAGGAGAAGGAAAAGGTGCTATTTGGCTTGCATACATGGTAAACTTTGGGGTTTCCTGGCACCTCCCCAGGTACTGCTTCTCCTTCAACAGCCTATGCACTCAAGCCCCAGAAGTCCACTCATTCATGAGACTCCCGGCTGCCCCTGTATAAGCCCCCAACCCCTGGCCATGCCTCCTGGTAGCCAAGCACACACCTGCCCCAGGACCTTTGCACTCTCTGTTCTGTCCCTGCAACGTGAATTGTGGCACCGCTTAACTCAGGCCCCTACTCAAGCGATGTGTTCCGAGGGCGCACCCACCCCGAGGGACAGCACCTGGATGGTGGGGGCTCCGCCTCCGGCTTGGCCCACCCACCTGGGACTGCCTCCTCTGAGCCTGGGGACCAGCTGCTGAACAGGAAGCGCGCTGTGCGGCATTTGTCTCAGCAGCTGGAAAACAGACACCCCCATGGTCCAGGGCCAGGTCGCCACGGTGGGACCTCCAGGATCCCGGGCAGGGAAGCGAGGCTGGCGGCACTGCTGGCTGGAAGCAGCGGGCCCTGCACACAGGGCAGCTCTCGGGAAAGGCAGGAGGACCGACCCAGGGCAGCGGGCAGGGGGCAGGGGCACAGGACATGCCAGTCCCGCCAGGCCTGGCTTTCCTGTCCTGGGGGGCAGTTCAGGGCACACAGGACGGGTGCACCCTCGGCCAGAAGCTTTGAAAAAGGCAGAGATGCTAAGGGCCGTCCACGCCCTCGGGGCCCCGGGCCGGCGCCGGCCAGGCGGCTGGAGTCACAGCCTAGCCGAGCTGGACTTGGCCGGCCAGCCAGGGGCACACACTGCGTTCATGGACCTCAGTGACATCCAAAACATGCTTTTGATAAAGCAACCAAGGGGAAACGTCATCTACGCTGCGATGCTGAAGTTTTCTGAAGATAAATTGTGTGCGCCTGTGTGTGTACGAGGAACATGGGGTCACTTTAAACTGCTTTCAGTCCCTGACTAAAGCCAAGAGAAAGCAGGAGGTTTTAAGTCCCGAGCCTGTGCTATGAGCCTGATGGCATATTTACAAACACACAAAATAAAGTACAAATGTGCAGAAGACATACACACACATATTCACATATGTGTGTAACCGCACACGGTGTGGGTGTGCAGTGCACGTATGTGCGTGTGCACGTGTGCATATAAAAATCACACTGAAGTACTAGCTCAGCACCACACTGTCTCCACGCCCCGAGAGCGCAGCTGACGTCCATTCAGCTGTGAGTTTTACGAGGAACTGCAACGAAGTGGCTGAGGGAGGGAAGAGGGTCCAGTGGACGGGCCCGTCTGTCTGCATCTGTGGGTAAAACCTTACCTGCGAACACTCCAAGGTCGTGAAAAGTAATGCAGTAGGCAGCCGCCAACCCCACAGCCGAGAGCCACGTTCCCGAGGGGACAGCGGTCAGGGCGGCCCGCGCCAGCGGCCGTGGTTGCACACCTGCTGCCACGGCATCCAGCCTGGCGCAGGCGCGTTCCTGGGCCTGAACCTCGACGTGCACGAAAGCCTCGTTGGAGTCTTGGCTGCGTGCCTGCAGGTGGGGAGCCACGTGTAGGCAGGACTGCTGCAGGTGCTGTTAGGAGGCCAGAGCCCACAGAGGAGAGTGGACACGGAAGGGGGAGCCAGGGGCCAGCGGGAACCGGAGAGCACGCCGCGGGACGGGGACAGCGTCCCCAGAGCGCCGTGGCTCCGGGAGAAAGCACAGCCTGGCCACGCCTGGGTGCTGGGCTCCTACCCTCCAAAACTGTGAGACGGCAAACTTCTGTTGTTTGAGCCAAAAAAATACAAAAAAATTAACAGAAAAACATCTTTCATACAGTCTCTTACTTCGAAGCCCTAGGAGAACCATAAAAACGTCCCCTGCCAAAATGTCATTTTCCCTTTGTTTCTTCCATATTCACAACACACTCCCTAACAATGTGTGTTTCAAGCTTGTTTCTTACCGCCACGAGCGTGTCATATTCCCAGCAAGCCCCGGCCGCACATCTACCTTCCGTGCACGCCACCCTGCCAGGCCACTCTCCTGGGGACGAGGGGCTTCGCCCGCTCACTTACTCTAAGCCACCCTGTGCCCCTGGCGAGCTCTCCTTTTCCTGGCAAAGGCTCACGCGAGTTTCCGTGCGTGCTGCGAGCCCCAGGGCCGAGGCCACAGCCCCTTGATGGTAACTGGAAAGAGCGGCTGTCGGGAGCCCACCGTTCTGTTGTCAGGACACCATGTCCACACGGGGGGCCTGCCGTTGCCACAGCTGCAGTGAGTGTGAGCACCCCACGCCGGGCTGCCCACGCCAGGGCCACACGAGCAGGGACCACCCACGCCGGGGCCACCGAAGCAGAGACCACCCACGCTGGGCCACCCACCACACCGGGGGCCGCCCACGCCGGGGGCTACCCAAGCAGGGACCACCCATGCCGGGCCACCCACACCGGGACCACCCACGCCGGGGCCGCCCACGCTGGGGCCACCCACACCGGGACCACCCACGCCGGGGCCGCCCACACCGGGGCCACCCAAGCAGGGACCCGTCCACGCCGGGGCTGCCCACCCGGCCGCCCTCCTGCTCCAGCCCCACGTGCTGGTGTCCACTGGAAGAGGTGTGGGGGTGTGGGGGTGTGGGGTGTGGGGGTGGGAACAGCACCGGGGACATCCTTCAGGCTGCGTGAGCCAACGAGCAGTGAGTTTTCAGCCCAGAGTGGGAGAACCCAAGTGGGCTTCCGCTACGGCCAAGGAAACCAAAGCTTCCCCAGGGCTGCAGACCAAGGAAGCGCCTCGGTTTCCCGGCTGCTAAGGGAAATACCACGCGATGGGTTCGCTTAAGCAACGTAAATTGACTGGGTCACGGTTTTGGGGCTGGAAGTCCAAATCAGGGCGTCAAGGTGGTGCCTTCTCCCAGGAGACCGGCGTGCGGTGCTGGCTGCGGCGAGCCTGGGTCCCGGGCTCCTCTGCCACGTGGCGAGGCGCGTGGCGGCCCTCCCGGCCCGTCTCCTCCTGGCTCAGCCGGGCCACGGCCTACCTGCAGCCACGTCCTGAGGAGAGCTGACTGGCAACGGGTCCCCACCCACCAGAACTGCAACCAGGACCCAGGACAGGTCCAGAGCAGGGCGCGGGAGCCGGCCCCTGCCCACCACGCGCGGCGAGGCAGACCCAGCGCCTCGCTGGCGGTAGATCGAAGGCTCCGGTGCCGCGGGGACGCCCAGAGCTGCGGGGTACGCGCCGGAACTCGCTGGGTCTTGCTTTGCACCACGTTACTTTCCCGCCCCTGGCTGCTGCCTACCAGCGCTGCCAAGCTCCAGGGCACGACCTCCAGAATTTCAGGAGCAGGACCCTCGTTTCAAAGGGCACCGGGCAAGAAATGACCGTGACATAGAAAGCAGTTCAAAATATCAGCGCGGAAGGGGGCGAGGGGGGCTGGGGGGGCGGTGGGGGCGGGCGGCCCGATCCCCCGCTGCTCCCTCCCGGCGTGTTTCTGGGGAAGGTCCTCGGGGTGACCCTCACAGCACAGCGCCTGCTGTCGGCTGGAAACACCACGCGCCGCCCGCCCCTGCACTGGGGTCCCGGGGCAGCCCAGGGCCCTCTCGGGTCAGCTCCCCACCTCGCGCCCTGCCCGCCACTCGCTGGTGGCTCCCCGTCCATCTGTCTGTCTGCTCCTCCCCTGCACCCCCTGCACAGGACCACGGACACCAGCACTGCCTCGTCTCCCCATTTCCCAGCAGGCCTCAAACCTGAACCCACTTCAGGGGCTGAGCTCAGAGCTGGGCGGGGGGCTGCGGGAAGGGGTGCGGCTGCACATCCCGGGGTGGCGGTCCGGCCCCACAGTGCCGGCAGGCCCGCCCACGGGGGCGTCGCCGGGGAGGAGCGGCTGCCGCGGCCAGGGCTTCCGAGACGGGGCGGCTTCAACCCCGCGCAGGAGCCCTGCCTGGGGAAGAGGTGACGCCCCCGCTTGCACGGACCCCTGGCCAGGCGCTGGGGAGCCGCGTCTGCCGAGCTCTGCTGAGAGGCCACGGAAGGGCCGTCAGGAACCGCCTCTAGGAATCCAGGGGCTCCCTGTTCTCAGGAACTGCCCGGTCACCCCTCGACCCTTCCTTCCCCCAAACCGAGCTGCAGGAGAAGACGCCTGGGACCAGAACAACGGCTCGAGGGTTCACGGCTCCAGGGGGGCGACGGGGGGTGCTGAGCTGGGTCCCAACAGGGCCCAGCGCGGCCCAAAGCTGGGGGAGGGCCGCCGAGCGAGGGGAACCTAGTCGGGTTTGTGCGGAGCCGAGAAGGACGGCGGCACGGCGGGCGGCCCCGGGACCCGAGATTGTGGGCGGCCGGCAGCCCCCTGCCCGCTCGCGGGCCCCAGGCGGCGTGGCGCAGCAGGCCCCGTGGGGTTACAGACGGAGGGACCAGCCTCCCGCACGGCCGGGCTGGCCACGGGCGCTCGGGGCACCCCATGTGCCCCGTTCTCTTCCCTCCACGTGGGCGTGGGACCGCCAAGGCGCCGTACCACCTGTCTCCAACACTGGCGAGATCCAAGACCAGTGATGTCACGCTGGGTGGCTGCGTGAGGCCTGGGGCTGCGCGGGGTCCACCACCACGCCCCCGCAAGCCCACTACGCGCATCCTTTAAGGCCCCTCCCACCAAACCCAACATGTCCCCCCACACACCTACACTCAATTAACTGATAAAATCTCTTCAACTACTCCATCAGCAGCCACGACAAGACACGGCTTCGGTGCCCCCTTTAGGACGGCCACTATTTTTAAAAACTGGAAACTACGGATGCAGAGAAATCGGAGTAGTTCTATATTGCTGGTGGAAATGCAAAACGGGCCGGCCGCTGTGGAAAACAGTCTGGAGGGTCCTCAGAAGCTGAAAAGAGATTTACCACAGGACCCGCAAATCCCCCTTGTGGGCAGAGATCCCAAAGAAGTGCAGTCAGGGACTTCAACAGAATTCCAATACCCAAAAGGTGGAAGCAGCCCAAGTGCCCATCAAGAGATGACGGGCAAACAAGATGGTATATCCACGTGACAGACTATTACTCAGCCACGAAAAGGAGGGAAGCTGCTGATGACGTCCTGTTGACTGAAACAAGCCTGACACGAAAGGACAAATGTATGAGGCCACCTATATGAGATGCCTATAGCAGGCAAATTCACAGACAGAAAGTAAATCAGCAGTCACCAGAGGCTGTGGGAGGCAGAACGGGAAGCTAAACTTGATGGGCACAGACTTTGTGTTAGAAGTGAAGACATGTTGGTAATGGTTGGTAGGGATGGTAGCATATTACTGTGAATATAATTAATATCATTGTCACACGAAAATGGTTAAAGTGGGGAAATTTGTGTTGTCTGCATGTCAACACAATGAAAATAAAAATAATTTAAATCGCCACATTAGCAACCAACCAAAGGAAGGGACGAGTGAGACGAACCTTTCTGAGCCTCTCCCTGGCTTTCCAAAATGCCATGATGTTATGTTATTTAAAATAAATTTCTAGAAGGTTTTTATACGGCAATATAACAAAGTAACCTTTTAGAGACCTGGGAATTTTCTAGAAGTTGAGGACTTACATTTCTACAAATCTATCATAATAGCAGTAACTCTGCAGACCACGTCCTGTGCCAAACGTTCGCTGGCTCCGGTCTGTGCACTGCACGAGGCTCCTTCAGGCCACAGAACTAGCCATTTCCTACTGCTGGGAGTTGGTAAGATTTTCCTCGTGTTAACAAATCGTCTGCATCCCATTCAATGAGCGAGCGTGCGCCTCTGTCCTCATCCTGCCCTCGTCGGCATCTCGGGGCTGGAGCTTGTCCCTGGAGCCCCATTTACGGGCCTGTCAGGGCTTCCGAGAAACACGCCTGCCGCAGTGAGACTGTCCTGGGAACCTGGGAAACCACGAACCTCAGTTCTCCCTGCTACACCCAAGCCAACCTCTTAGACCCCGAGAAACGGGTCAAGACTCAGCTCAGTCTGTTTCATGGACTGACACGGGCCTCGCAGGCTTCCTTGATCAAGCAGACCTGTTAGAATTTCCAGTCCTCGGGGCCGCACAGCCCGCGAGCCCACCGCGAGCCCACCGCGAGCCCACCTCGACCGCTCGGCCGCCCTGGGCGCAAGGACCGAGGGTTCCACCCGCGGCATCTGCCTCTCCATGGGGTACAACTCCACGCCCCTTGGGCTAAGGCCACCTGCAGAACACCCTATTATCAAAAAGGGAGATGCCTAATCAAACCACGGTATTGATAAAGCAGCACAGAGCGTTTCACAGGGCAGCGCACAGGTCCAGCCAGGGAAAGGCATTGCTGCCACACGCTTGGCCGACCGTCCAGGGAAATGAAGACAAAGGGGGTGGCTGGGGACGCCGCACTGCCTTGCGGCAGCACTATCAGCCTTCATCGTGGGAGGAGGCGCGCCGGCTTTCCCAACGCCCCTTCCCGTCTCCCTGCACATTGGCAGGACCACAGGTTAACGCCATTCCCCAGCTGTCCTGTACTGCCTGTGCCCACGTGCAGGCCCCGTGCTGGTTGTTTACAAACATGGCCCCACTCGAGACCCGTGGAAACTCCATAGGGTCCTGTGATGGTCCGGCTAATGTGTCAACTCAGCCAGGTAACTGTGTCCAGGTGTTTGGTCCAGCAAGCACTGGGCTAATTGTAATACAAGGGCATGTATGGTCTGTTGTCAATGGTTTGGCTGGATGGTCAGGGACTTGGAAGGGACATGATTGGAAAATTGGTGACAAGGAGGTCTGGGGAAGAGCTATGTGGATAGACTTTTCTGAGTGGGCAAAAAACATGAACATATTTGAGTCCCACGTGAATGCTCACCAGAGGGTGACTTCGGCAGAGAAAGAGTTTAATAGTCAAGTGGATAAGATGACCTGCTCTGTGGCTAATGCTCAGCCTCTTTCCCCAGCCATTCCTGTCATTGCCCAATGGGCTCATGAACAAAGTGGCCATGGAGGTAGGGGTGGAGGTTATGCATGGGCTCAGCAACATGGACTTCCCCTCACCAAGGCTGACTTGGCTACAGCCACTGCTGAATGCCCAAAAGGCCAGCAGCAGAGACCCACACTCAGCCCCTGATATGGCATCATTCCTCGAGGTGAACAACTTGCTACCTGGTGGCAGGTGGACTACACTGGGCCACTTCCACCATGGAAGGGGCAGCGATTTGTTTTAACTGGAAAAGACACATACTCTGGCTATGGGTTTGCATTTCCGGCACACAATGCTTCTTCCAAAACTACCATCCGTGGACTTACTGAATGTCTTATCTACCGCCATGGCATTCCACACAGCATTGCTTCTGATCAAGGAACCCATTTCACAGCAAATGATGTGAGGGAATGGGCACATGCCCATGGAATTCACTGGTCTTACCATGTTCCCCATCACCCTGAAGCAGCTGGATTAATAGAACGGTGGAATGGCCTTTTGAAGACTCAATTACGGCGCCAACTAGGTGGCAATACCTTGCAGGGCTGGGGCAGTGTTCTCCAGGACGCTGTGTATGCTCTGAATCAGCGTCCTCTCTATTGTGCTGTTTCTCCCATAGCCAGGATTCATGGGTCCAGGAATCAAGGGGTGGAAATAGGAGTGGCATCACTCACCATTACCCCTAGTGACCCACCAGGAAAATTTTTGCTCCCTGTCCCTGAAACCTTAAGCTCTGCTGGTCTACAGGTTTTAGTCCCAAGAGGAGGAGTGCTGCCACCTGGGAACATAACAGTGATTCCACTGAACTGGAAGTTAAGACTGCCACCTGGCCGCTTTGGGCTCCTCTTACCTGTGAATCAACAGGCAAAGGAGGGAATTACTGTACTTGCTGGGGTGATTGATCCTGACTATCAAGGGGAAATAGGACCACATCTACATAATGGGGGTAAAGAAGAGTTTGCCTGGAATGCAGGAGATCCTCTAGGGCGTCTCCTAGTCCTGCCATGCCCTGTGATTAAAGTCAATGGAAAATTGCAACAAACCAATTCAATCAGGACTAACAATGGCCCAGAATCTTCGGGAATGAAAGTTTGGGTCACCCCACCAGGCAAAGAACCACGGCCAGCTGAAGTGCTTGCTGAAGGTAACGGGAACATGGAATGGGCAGTGGAAGAAGATAGTGATAAATAGGAACTTTGACCACGTGACCAGTTACAGAAACGAGGACTATAATAGTCATGAACCCTTCTTCCTTGTTTCATTATGAGCATGATTGTATATGTACACAAAACGCATTTCTTTGTTTTATTCCCAACCTTTTCCCTTATCATATGAAAAGTTGTATTAGTTTCATGTCATAAAATTAAGGATGTCAAGTTTAAGAGTGAATATTACCCAAGGACTTGCACCCTATTCTGTCGGGAATTAACGCGTTTCCGGTTGTATGCAGGGGAGTTGAACATTGTTAGGTGGAAATATATATGTATGCTTGTCTGCTATTGTTTTTACTTAGAGACTAAGTATGGTTTAGGGTAATGTGTATGAGTGCCGAGTTGACAAGGGGTGGACTGTGATGGTTAGGCTAATGTGTCAACTCAGCCAGGTAATTGTGTCCAGGTGTTTGTTCCAGCAAGCACTGGGCTAATTGTAATACAAGAGCATTTATGGACTTCGGTCACCAGTGAGTTTACTGCGTGGATGGCTGATTACATCTGCATCAATCAGGGAGATTACATTATCAATGGGTGACGCTTTTATCCAATCAGTTGAGTGCCTTAAAAGGGGAAGTGATTTCAACATTCAGAGAGAATTTCCCAGCTCGTCATCGGACAGGCAACTTCTCCCAGAAACTCATCAAGGACCTTTCATCGGACTTTCATCAGAGCCCCTGGCTTCCAGCCTGCCTGCGGAACCTGGACTTGTGCATCCCCACGGTCGCGTGAGAGACTCTTATAAAATCTCACATTATTGACAGATATCTCCTGCTGATTCTGTTTCCCGAGAGAACCCTGACTAATGCAGGTCCGTAACCTCACTCCCATTTTGTAGGGGAAGCTGAGTCTCAGGGAGGTTAAGTAACTCGCCCCCTTCTTGTGGCTCAGGCCTCCCTCCAGCTGGATTCCCAGCTCTTGACCGCTGCGTCCCCAGACACATCTACTGGGCAAACAAGTGCACACGCCGGCGCGTGGCCCACGCACACGCACTGCGAGTCACGAGTGCTGTTGTCGGTTTCAGCCCTGTTGTGAGGCTCCGACACACTATTTTCTCTGGCGGCTCTGAATTCATGTGGATTTGGCCCAAGTCAGCAGTGCGACCCGAGGCCCCAGGGCCTGGCCGAGGAAGAGGAGAGGGGAGCTGACCTTTCAGAGCGCGGCCCCTGTTGGACAGAGGTAAAGAGAAAGCACTCAGGGACGGCGGCAGTGGTCTCAGAGAGGCCGGGCCTCCACTTCCCCCACGCTCTCCCAGGTAACACCTGCCTCACCTGAGCCTGCTCAGGCCTGGGCAGCGCTAACCGGAGTCTTCCAGTAATCAGTGTGCTGTACTCGATTACAACCCTCACATCTTTACAGAAGGGATCACTGTGACATCGCAGACCAGAAACTGCGACCAGAGGAAGCGACAGGAACCTCAGAGGCGGTGGACCTGGGAGCCAGGACTGGGCCCGGGCGCTTTCCAGGAACTCAGCAGAAGCCTCCACTTTCGGGACAGACTGCACCATGACGCTGCCTCTGCATTTAGGGACGCGCCACTGCGCGGGGAGCTCATCTCGGCCCTTCACGTCTGTCGTCTGTCGTCAAGGGGCCTAGCTCGAGGGCGATCTCCGTCAGTGCAAATAAAGAAATCGCTCAGACGGTTGCTGGGGTGAAGACCTCGGAAAGCCTCAGTAAAGACGCACCTCACGCTCCGCCGAACCAGCGGCAAGCTGCCAGGAGACACCGCGCCCCGAAGAACTGGAGGGCAGGCCCGGCCTCCTGCTCGAGCCGAGGACGCTGCCTCTGGGGGCATGGCCCCAGAAGCACGAGCTGGAGGCGGAGAGGGGTCCGACGCGCAGGGCTGCGTGGGCTTTGGCGGGCGTGCTCTGGAGCCCACGTCCTCGCCGGGAAGCCCTGCTCAGCCGCAGCCTCGGGCCCCACGCATCTCGGGCCGGCTCACGTATGGAGACTTCTCATACAGGGGTCCCCAGGGCACTTCCCTTCTGAGATGCCGGACACCAGGGTGGGCTCTTCAGGGACCAGGGTCTCCCAGCTCTGTCTGCCACCGTGGGAGCGAAGGAAAGGAGGAAAAGTGCCGGCCTTCCCCCAGGCCTCCTCCCACTGGGGGCCCCCGCAGGGCAGCTGGGCCCAACCCCAAGAGTGGCGGCAGGAGGAGGGGCTCTGAGCCGGCTCCCCAGACCCACGTGGGCCTGCACGGTCAGTAATGTGGACCCGTGGCCGGCATCCTGGCTTTTTACTCTTCTTTTCTCACAATTGATCAAAGTAGAGATTGAATGAAGAGCAAAATCGACAAGAAGCCAAAGGGACCAAGAGATGGGAGGGGGCAAGGAAAGGAACCCGTGGGGACGGGCGGGGTCGGGAGGCCCTCGGGGGAGCTCCAAGTGAGGCTCACGCCCACCTCAAACCCACCAGAAGCCTCCCAGGCGCCTCCCTGGCACTGCGACGCCACACTCCAGCTCACTGCAGCACGGCGTAGCCAGGGGCAGACGCGCCCAGGCCCCACGCCCTCTCCTTCCTAACCACCTCCAGCTGATCTGGGGCCTAGCTCAGGGGCAATCTCCACTAGGGTCAGCCAGCGGGGCCGACACCGTTCCCATGCCCCCTGCCCTGGCAGCTGGTGGCAGCCACGTGACCCGGTTCTGCCCACTAAAACCTAAGCAGGAACCTGCCTGTCAGATTTCCAGAAAGTATTTGCAATCCTGGTAAAAGGGAATCAGATGCAGCCAGCATAACCTCTCTCTCTCCCTGGAACGAGAACATGACGGCTGGCACTTCAGCAGCCACTTGTGGCCATGAGGTCAAGAGAAAACAGAGATGCCAACCTGGACGGGGCAAGCCCCTAAAGCAAAGACACGAACCTCTGGGCCCCTTCTTATGTGTGAAAATCTCTCTGAAATAGAGAAAACATACTCACCTGTAACAAAGTGGTGGACCCAACTAGATAAAGAGTGTGGAAATCTTTAGTAGATTAATTATATATGAAAAAGGAATTACGAAAGCTTCTTTCATTAAATTACTGACGTGCATAATAAAATCTCTTGATGATAACAATTAGGAATCTCTTCATGTGTAAGGAACAGAAATCTGACCAACCAACGGTGAGTTTTTCACATGTAATTCCAGGCAGGGAAATAAATGTCTCTTTACAAGGTGGGAGAGGTACCGGGAACCACAAAGGGGGCTCAAGAGCCGGGAGGAGGCGAGGTGGTGGTGTGGACCAGACCTGAGCGGGCGGCGGCCCTGGGAAGGAGGCAGGGGCGCGGACACCACTGGCTGCAGGGTGGTCTGCCCTGATGGCCTGGGGAAGTGTGGTCCTGCCCGAGAGACAGGCGTGGCAGAGCCAGTGGGGGCCACGGAGATAAGGCGCTGGGGCTGGGAAGGAGAGGGGCTCTGGGGAGCAGAAAGGAAAAGGACGTGCCTGAGGGTATTTCAAATCACACCAGCGACTGTGTCGCGCGGAGTAGGCATGTCTGCACCAGTGTGAGTCCACACGTGTGTGCACGCATGTGCATGGCTGCACTGCTCTTTGGGGAGGGACAGGACACAAGAGCACGACTGGATGTGAACTTTCGGTGCTGAGTGGGCGGCTGGATAAACAACCCCAGGCTCTGGAGACGGGGGTGCTGGGGGGCGATCAGCACAGAGGCCAGGGAGGGTGGGGCGACTGGGGTACCTGGGGTGGGGTGGACCTAGAGGCTGGGCAGCAGGAGGAGGGGGGCTAACGGGCCACCGTCCCCCGAGCCAGGGACCGTCCAAGCAGGAGGCGCCGAGAAGGGCAGGGACTGCGCCCCCAGCCCTCCTGGGGCCGAGGAGGCACTGACCTGAGCCCTGTGCACCCCACAACCCGGGGCTGCGTGACAGGCTCTCCCCGAGCTTTATCCACAGCACACCCCTGGGCCTGCTCAGCAGTCACGGGGGACAGCCTGGCTCAGCCCCTGCACCCCACGCAGGCCTCTTCTCCCCAGTACCAGGCCCCACAGCCCGCCTGGGCCAAACCGGCTGACCCCGTCCCCAGGCCCACCTCTGCTCTCAGCTTTTGCCGCCGTGGCCCCCGCCCTTCACGCTGGCCTGGGAGGCTGGGCAGTCAGTTCCAAAGGCACAGTATTTAAACGGCCGGCTCCACGGCAGGTGCCCTACCAGAGGAGACAAGAGCCAGTCCTGGAAAACCTCACGCTCCTAGGAAAACCGAGGCCAGGCCACCCCATGGATCTAACCGAACAGGCAGAATTTCAAGCCTGAACAAAAGCACGTTTCTGGGCCCAGAGGACCCTCACACAGGTCGACAAAACGGAAGGAAAGGAGAAATAATCCGACCAGGGACCATAAGGCAGAGCAGCCATAACCACAAGGGCTTACAGTCAAGCCTCGTTATTCACAGGTCCCATATTTGCAAATCCACCCACTCGCTAAAATTTATTTGTGACCCCAAAATCAATACTTGCCACACTTTCACGGTCACTCGTGGAGAAGCGAAACGTCCGAGTCACCCAAATGCACGTTACCGGCTGAGATGGAACGAGGCGGTGCCCGGCCTCCTCGTTTCATCAGCTCACACTGTAAACAAGTGCCCTTTTCGCGGTATATTTAGTGCCAAGATTTCTGTATTTTGTGCTCTTTGTTGGTGATTTTGCTGTTTAAAATGGCCCCAAGCGTAGCACTGAGGTGCTGTCTAGTGTTCCTAAGAGTGAGAAGGCTGCGACGTGCCTCATGGAGAAGACACTCGTTAGATCCGCGTCACCCAGGCTGAGTTACAGAGTTCAAATGAACCGACGATGTATATTAAATACATGTCTTTAAACAGAAACACATGTAGAACAAGGTGTTTTCGATTCTAAAGGCTGCCATGCAATATACCAGAAATGGGCTGGCTTTTATACTGGGAATTTATTAGGTTAAAAGCTCACAGCTGAGGCCAAGATGCTGCCTCACCAAGTCACAGCAGTGGGCGAGCAGGCTCGTGGCAGAGGGCAATGCCAGGCAGCTCGTCTCTTTGGCTTTGAGCTGCTCCATGGGCCTCGCCTCTGGGCGGCCTCTTTCCATGCCTCTGTGCTCCGCTGATTCCAGCCTCCACCTCCAGGACTTCTCCTTTCTCTGCAGC
>JAKSZT010053833.1:425032-462821 GCA_026826555.1 Tolypeutes matacus
CCTCTGCCCCACAGCAGGTGCTGCAGTGAGTGCTCCCCGGCCTTCCTAAGCAGCTGCCGGGCTCCCTCTGCCCCAGCTACACTTCCACCAAGCATCCTGCCTCAGAAACTGCTATTCTCTGACTCGATTTAAAGTCACCCCAGACCTGGGGTAGGGGCCCCGGTTTTAGACCTGCAGTTCTAGCACGTCCTTCTTGGGGGACACAAAGCAGATATTTTCTTTCCTCGTAAGGCCAGAAAAGGGAAGATGAAGGGGAAAAAAGCCACCGGAACAGCTAGTCAGTTTTTATTCTAGTACATTAAGGAAAATTATTTTGAAAATCAGATTTTCAGGGATTCAATGTACGCTGAGGTGCTTATTATCTGAAGGAATCCTCCGAAAGTCCTTTGGCAAATAATTACCCCAGGATTTAATTCACACGTGTCAGTTCTGTTACTGCCACAATGGCGGGGCATGTCGAGGATGTGCAGAAGCTGCAGCCAGTAAGTAAGGCGGGCTCCCTGAGGAGCCCCCGCGAGGTCTCGGGGCCTCTGAGGAGGGGCTTCTGTGGGGAGACCTGGGAGGGAGGCACCCAGGAGAAAGCAAACCCCCAGGACTGCCCTCAGCCAGTTCAGCTCCTGATGAAGGGGACACGCAGACCTGCATCCTCAGCCCACACCAGAGGAGAAGTGCCACGGCAAGCAGCTGGGGGGCTCCTTCCAGAGGCTGCAGGATTTCAGGGTGCTGCCCCCAGCAGGAGCCCCTGCTCCCCCAGCCTCTGCTTAATGGATTTGCCAAGGCCCACACATTTCAAGGTTACTCTGGTGTTCTCTGTAGCTTTGTCGTTCAAATTTAAGTCAATATCCACCTCCCTTTTCCTCCTCTTTGTCTTAAGAACATTCTAGGTCATTGACCCAATGCTCATGGCCTATCAGTGAGGATCTCCTGGAAGCCTGGAGAATTTTTCTACTGCCAGAATTGATAAAACAACCGAAGTCTACAGGAGGCATTCCCCGGTCGCAAATGTGGACGCGTACTCCAGGAGGTCAAGTGCGTTTTCATCATATTTTTCTGTGTTTGTCATGCTCCATGTAGAAATTCAACATAATTTACAGACTTGATGATTCTGCACTGTGAAATTTTCCTCCCCTGGCTTTTCCTTTGCTGATCCGAGACAAACCCGAGGCCTCTGTCTCCCGAGGGCCCCACAAACCAGCAGTACACACTGGCGGTTTCTGAAAGCCTAACGCCAAGTCTGGACAGCAGCCGGCCCTTGCGGGGTTTTTGGTGAGTCCGATGCACAGCCAAGAAGACCTTGTGCTGCCCTGCGCCTGGGAGAGGAGCTGGCGGAGCCTGAATTCCGGCCACCATGCACTCGGGGCCACCCGTACCCAGCCGCCATCACCACAGGCACAGCGGCCAGGGCTGGCCCAAGGGCGCTGTGGGACCTCGGGAGCTGCTGGGTCCACCCTTCCCCACCCCTGGGAACTGGGTGAAACCCTGGGCCTTGCTTTGGCCAAGGCGACGTGTCATTTCCGAGTAAAAGCTCTGAGATGCCGCCTCTTTCTCTCGTCCTCTGGCAATGTTCTAGAACAACGCAGTGCTCTTCCCCCGGCTCTGTTTCTGGAGCCCCCCGACCCCCCACCTGCTTTGATTTTGGACTTGTTTGTTACTGAAGCATAACAGAGCTTACCGTGACAGATACAGAGGTCAACAGCTAGAAGCTGGCTGCTGCTGTAACAACCTAAGGGATTGGGCAGAGAATGGCAAGGAAATTCTTACTCCAGGCTGGAAGGATGGCAAAAGATTTGTAAAGCTATTCCTCTGAGCATCTGGAGGGCAGATGCTATACTTAAGAAGAAGAGGCGGACAGACTGCCAATTGTGCGGGAGTGTGCTGTGTGGGTGAGGTGATACAAGAAAGAGATGGGCCCAGAAAAGAACTGGCCACCTTGCAAGTGGTAATGAAAGGAGACAGAGAGCTAATAAAATCACAGCTACAGAGTCTGACAACGAAACAGCTTCTCATCCCCCAAATAATAAAGATTAAAGCAAGGAGGGCCTTTGAGCTACAAAGCTCAATTTTAGTCTATTTTATTTTTTAGGAGGTATCAGGGGTTGAACCCAGGACCTCATACATGGGAGGCAGGCACTCAACCACGGAGCTACACCCTCTCTCCTCTAAGCTGAATTTTAAAGGAACCCTTACTATTGTCATAAATCAAGAACACATTAAGTGTTCAGGAATTCCCTTTAATAGGACAAAATGGCTCAGGGGAAAAATAAAAAGGATAAGGCACTTCTAAGGAAGCCCGACAGGTCAAAGGAAGCTGCAAATAAACTGAGCACTGCAGAGAGCTAAGTACGTACTGTTTTTTCCAGTGCTTCTGTAAGTCTAAAATCATCTCAAAATTAAAACAAAAACAAAAACAAAATGATGTAAATCTACACTGATTAGCACAGAAGGATGCTTAGCACATGTTCAGTGAAAAAGACAACTACCACTAGCACAATCCATATGAAATCTGGAAGGAGAGACACTAAGAAAGGCTGTTTGGGAATATGAAAATTGGAGATTTCAATTTATTTTCTTTTGTTTATCTACATATTTTTTCTGAAGTAATAACGTATTGTATAATCTGAAAACACCTTACTTTTTATATATAATTTTATTACAAATATTCTGCATGTTTTTTTTCTGTAAACCTACAACTTCTCTAATAAAAATTATATCAAAACGATTATATTACAAACAATTACCATCCCAGGATTCACGATTGTGTGACTGTCTCCTAGGCACTGGGCATTACATAGGTGTTTTAAATCCCAGTCTCCGTCAATCCTCACATCAACACTGTGAAATGGGTATCATTCAAAAGAAAGTCGAAGAAACCTAAGAGTCAAATAAAGCTCGTGATCTAAGGGTCAGGTACAAAAGTTCATTACAGAACCACTATACAAAGGTTCCTTAACATCCTTGTCACTTCCTTTCAGGTTACAACCACTAAATACCTAATGTTAAATAACGACAGTGTAATACAGACAGAAACCAGCGACAATTCTCTTGCAAGTAGGCAACCAAGTTTATAAATTACTACTGAAGCATCAATGAGCCTGTGTCTATAAAGTGATTTGAAATCTACATATTCTAAATATAAGGTACACAAAAAAAACTTTTCGTAAAGAACTTTATATTTTTAAAATGTACTGAATTGTCCTCATGGGGAGGATAGAACTTTGTGGGCTCTATCATTTATTATGGTTTAGTATAATTTTTATTTTATTTATTTGGGTAGAGACACCTGATTTTATTTTTCTTATGGACTTTGTCATTCTGGGAAGTGGGTGAAAAATGTCCTATGAACTTTAGGTACCACCCCAGGTTATAGTTTGGAAGTGGCCCTTCTCTACAGCATCAGTAGCGTGTTTGATGTCACTTTGTCTAGCACCAAACACCATACTGGGATTATCTCTTTATTGTCCACAAGCATCAAGGGCAGAGGCTACGTCTGCTTCATTTTTGTATTCCCTGTGCTTTTTTTTTTTTTCTTTTTTATTATTTTCCCTGTGCTTTTTGTGGAAAAAATGTTGCTTGGTTGTGCTTTCCTGTCTCAATACATGACAGTGAATGTAATTCAATTTTTTCCTGGTGAGATAGAGAATCCTCCTATGTACAGCTGTTAAATTCCTACCTCATACTTGACTAAGGAAGGCAATCTGGACAGATCCTGAATATCCCCCATGCGGTTATAGGTAGTTGAGGCTTCCTATGATTTTTAAGTGTTTATTTCTCTATTTGAAGCCAGGCAGTTGGCTATTATTTCTAGCTGCAGTTAGCTTTTCTGATTATACATATTAGGTCTGTGATGGTTAACTTTATGTGTCAACTTGGCTTTTATGGTGTCCACTTGTTTGGTCTGGTTGTGACTATGAGATATTTCATGGATGGGATTAGCATCTGCAATCAGCTGACCTTAAGTAAAGGAGACGACCCTCCATAATCCGGGCGGGTCTCACCCAATCACTTCAAGGTCTTAGCAAAAACTGAGACTTCAAGAGGTCAGAAGAGTTCCTACTCCAAGACTTCAACATCGACTCCTGCTGGAATTTCTAGCCTCCCAGTTTCTCCTAAGGAATTCAGACTCAAGATTCCAATATCCCCTTTACCTGCAGCCTGCCCTATGTGGTCTTGCCAGCCCCCACGGTGGAGCCAATTTCTTACTGTGCGCGCACACACGCACACGCACACGCACACGCACACACACACAGGCGCACACACGTCCTGTTGGTTCGTTTTCTCTGCAGAGCCCTGATAGAAGGGGTCCCTCCACCCAATTGTCCACGCCCCACTCCAGCTCACAAAAGGCAGATTTAATCTGTTAGGAACAAATGAGATGATTAGTGCTGGGTCAATGCTATGTCAGAAACAAAAACAAAGAGCCTCTAAGTAAGGACTCCAGGAATTTTGCCCATGGTGATGCTTGGGCTTTGACAAACCAATTTGGCTATTTTGTACCAAAGTTTTAATTCCCATTTCTCACTCTACTCCTGTGAAGTTGAGCCCTTCTTTTAAATGCATATATTAATAGCCAGAGAGCCCTCTCAATCCATGCCAGTGTTATCTTCCCAACAGCAGACAGCAAGAGAGCGCTTCTTTGTAAGCTAACAGTGAACACGGTAAGGTCCAAACAAAACTGTTTTTTCCTGAGTGGGTCAAACACGCCTCATCTTCATAGCACTGAATAGTCAGAATAATTTCTTTATGTACAGCGTTGAAATGAAAGGCATTTCGTATCTGCTCAGAATTCGATTACTCAAATTGTACTGTCTTTCTGGTGCACACTTGTGTCTCTGTACCCTAAAGTCCTTTCCAGGAACTAAAACCCTGGCTTAGAGCTAACGCCAAGCCCCGGTAAGGCCCGAGGGGGTCACCCGCCCCTCGACCTCCTGACCAGTCCCCCCCACTCTCACTTTGCTCCATCCACACTGGCCTCCTTCCTGCCCCGCACCCGGGTCTCTGCCCTGATCAGTCTTTCCCCAAAGATCCACATAGCTAACCCCCTTACCGCTTCTAAATCTCTGCGTTCAACAAAAATACAAGAAAAATGGAAAAACAAAAGAAAAAGAATTCACCCCTGTCCCTGCCCTGCAGGCACAACAATCAATATTATTTAATAGCCATGATTCGGTTTGTTTCTGTATTTATATAGCTAGGTAGAAGGACAGGGTGAACAGGCAAAAATGACATGCCAAAAACGCTTTTAAGGAAAAAAACGTGTTACCACTCCAACTTCTCCTGGCAAATTCCTCGCCTTCTGACTGCCCTCTGACTGCCAGAGCACCCGAGCCCCAGCCCTGTGCCGTCCCTATGCCTTCCCTTCTCCCGGTTTCTCCCCAGGGCACCCCCGGATCTGGGCCATCACCATCTCCCGATGGGCTGGGTCGCTCCCCGAGCTCAGGCCTGAGCCCCAACTGGCAGCTTTCTACCTCCACCTGGACGTACTGAGCATCTCAGTGTCAGCACAGCAAAAACCCAAGCCTTGAGCCTCTTCCCAGACTCCCAAAGCCATCCCTCCCCACCACGTGCACACCCCTTTATAAACAGCATGCCCTCCTCAGGCCCTCCGCCCGCGCTCAGAGGCATCCTTGGGGCACCCTCTCTCAATCCCACTCAACTCCAGGCCAGTCGATCCATCGTGCCTCCCCCTCCACCGCCAGCACCCTTGTCCAAGGGTCCAGCCTACCCATGACGGTTGCCTCTTCTCCTTCGCGGCCGGCTCGCCGCAGCTGTGGTGCGGTTTTCTCAAGCAGGACATCGACATCACTCGGCTACTCAAACCCCCCCAGAGGGTCCCAGGGCTCTCAGGATATAAACCAAACCCGCTGCTGTGGCTCGTCAGTCCCCGGGCCGCCCACTCCTCCCTCCTCTGAAAGCCCAGGGAGAGAGCTGCCACCCCCGGAGCTCGTTCCTCCCCAGAGGCCGCCGTGTCACCAGGGCTGGTCCCCACGGCCTGCTCCGCTGCCCCCTTGGCCATCTCTGACCTGCTTCACTTCCATAGCAGCAGAGGCTCCTCACAAGGAAACCCCCACTGCCTGCAGCACGCTGGGCACTCGGTAAACAGTAATTGTTCCCGAGAAGGGCATAGAGAACGGGAGGGAAAGTGGCGCAACAGAGACACGTCTCTTCACTGCAAGAGACAGCTTCCTAGGAGATGGCTCCAAAGGTGGCGCAAGCGTCGTGGGCCACCTTGAAGACGCAGCCCTCGGCTTTACAGCAGCGCTCGTCTCTCCTGACGCTTGGCTGAGGAAGGTCAGGTCAGCAGTGCAGCGACACGCCCAGCTCTGTTACAGCACTAACTTCAGGTTTACTCGTTCACATCATGCTCGCTGTAACCATGCAGACGGGCAGCCTTCTACCCTCAGAAGGACTCACGCTTGCCACCCGTCTTAGGCCAAGCTCTGTACTTCCACTCACATCTATTCGGCTGAATTCCGTCACCGGGTAGTTTCAGAATAAAGGCCCAGGCCCCAGCAGCCAAGCACTCTGAGCTCTGGCAAGCCTGGCAATATCTGTCTATTGTCCTGGGTTAGGACAATTTGGTTAGATACAGAACACTGGGGCATCCATTGTTCCCCGCAGAATTGGTCGGAAGCTCCCCCCTTGGTATCTTTCCGAGAGCGTTGCTGGGGTTGAGCAAACAGAACGTGTCACGCGGCCGTTAGCTTTTCTGCCAAGAGGCCAGGTGGAAAGCACCACGCAAGCCGAGAACCGAGACGGAACCGCAGGCCTCAGAACTGGCCATTCTTTCTAACGTGTGCCGGCACGAATATTCCCTTTGGTGGGCTGAGCCCAGTCTGTTCTCTATAACGTCTACTTTTCCATCTCTAGACATAACTTAAATTTTCCTTTATTTCTATTAGCTCTTTGTTAGCGAGTCCCATGGATGGAGATATTTTGTTCCTTTTGGGTCGTTTTCTCTAGACTGTCCACAGCATTTGTATTTTCAACGATGCTTCTATTTCTATGTTTTCTGGTTAGTCTTTACGTCGGCATCGTTGTATTTTCCCCCTGTATTCCGCCAGCCTGGGCCCTGCTTCTTCGGTCTTACTCGCACTCTGGATCTTTCTTCTATGCTAGGAGGATTTTGCTCTAGCGATCCTGATGCCAGCATTTCCCGTGAGTATGGAAATTTTCTTGCCTGAATCGTCCACATTCTTCTTCAGTCTTTTGCTTATGCTTTTTTCTTTCATTTTTATTTTCCGTTCTTTTGCAGTCCTTGGTCATTTTTGAGTGGGGTCAGCTATTGTCCGAGGGTTAGAGTGGAGTACCGTGGGGAGTAAGCTGCAGAGGTGAATGGCCCTGATTCCAGGTGTCTGGGGTGCCTTCTCCCGATGTGCAATTTCTTCTGCCCTGGGAGCCTGTCTCCCAGAGCGTTCGCCTCCAGGGCATGGCTGGCTAACAAGGCCTCTGTTGTCACTGCTGCCCCTGATTAGCACCTCCTCCTCTCGCTTCCACCTGGGTGGTCCCTAAGCCAGGAGCCAGGTGAACGCAGGACACACGGTCTTGCTCCATCGCTTCACCCCGACAGCCCGTGGTAGTGAACTGGCTCCGCGTGAGGTGGGAAAAGCTCTCTTACTGCAGCACTTGGCGATGGCAAACGCTGAGTGCACAATCGAAGGACCAGATGAGGAAACCAAGAGGCCAGCCAAGCAGGGTGTGGGCAGCAAGCAGAGCCACCGTGAGGGCGGCAGAAGGAGGTGGAGGGAGGCACGAGGACACCCCGTCCTGCATGCGGGTCGCTGGGCGCACGGCCTTTCCGGCAGCCCCCACCCAGGCACCACCAACTCAGGAAGGGCAGGTCCAGACACGGAGGCTTCCCAGCCTCTGCGCCTCCGCCAGGGCAGCTCCGTTGTCCAGGAATCACCCCGAGGGGCTCTCCCATCCTCACTCTCGGTGCCAGAGTCTCTGCCCACCAGGCTGGCGTCTCCAGGGAGGCGAGGACGCCAGAAGGCTGCGATGATTTCATGAAGGTGCCAACCAGGCCAGCCTCCCCCTGGTCACACACCTGGCAGGACGAGCAAGCAGGGACAGTGGACACCTCAGCCCACCCACGTGGCCCAAAGCTCGGGGGCCGGAGCGTGGCTGTGACCCTCCGGGGACCACCCTTGGCAGTTTAGCAGTTCCCACACGTAGCACAACCCCGAGAGGTGGACACGCCCCAAATGGCTGTGGCCCAGGGTGGCCAGCCCAGCGGAACGGAAGCTCAGAAGCATGATCCAAGCAGACATACGGAAACAGAAGGGAGCTGCTCCTTGGTACCCGGGGCTGCAGTCCGAGATCCAGGCGCACCTCACCTGGCCACCGGAAGCACTCCCAAATCTTCCTCAGCGCCAGCCAGCGCGGCCGCAGCCACTCCTCTGCATGGCCACCCCACCCTGCCCGGAGCACTCGCCTCTCCCAGGGCCAAGGGTGTTCCGAACACACAGGAGCCTGCAGGCCCCTCCCCGCAGTCCGCCGATGCTCAAGCCTGAGCACGTCCCAGTTACCAGCTCTTTTCTAGTCTTCCTTACATATATATAGTTATTAGAGAAGGTGTGGGTTTACAGAGCAATGCCGCATGAAATGCAGGATTCCCACACACCACCCTGTTACCAGCACCCTGCACTGGTGTGGGACATTTGTTAGTGCAGTTCCATGGAGTTTTTAAAAAAATTTTATTCTCTTACCATATATGCAACCTAACACGTCCCCTTTTCATACCTGCCTCGGTTGTGCCTTAAATCAAAAGCTTCAAGAAGGCAAGCACTGGCTCTGTGGTGCTGTGAAGACTTCTAGTAAACTATTTTCAATATCCTGCTCATGGGGTGTGACCACAAATGTTAGCAGAGACTCAGATACGTGCCATTATCCACAGCCCGAGAGAAGGGCCTGCGGGAAGCAATTACATGAATGAAAGAAGTGCCAGATCAATGGTGCAAGACCTGGGGTCCAAGTCACATGCAAAAATACGGAACACCCTGCACCCCCCGTCTTCCGAATGCCTTCAGTCCTGATGGAGAGAGGGCCAGTGCTGATGGCAATTTGTGTTGTTTTAATGTTTTGGATCTTACAAAATACTTCCATGTATCTTAGTGCATCTGTGTCTGACAAAGACCATGAGGATCTGGTCCTCATTTTACATATAAGAAAACTGAGGTACAGACAGGCCAGCTGTAAAAGATTAGAGAATGCTACAACATAAAATGGCCAAGGGACTAGTGAGATTGTAGCTTTGGCTTTAATACTGCCAGGGAGTCGGTGACCTCGATTAAAATCATCACACCCTGTTTCTCCTCCATTCATCTTCCAACTAAATTTCAGGAACACGGTGATGGTGCACCTGTGAGCCCGATTACAGGATCAAATAAGAGGAGAAACATTTACTGAACATGTCCGACATGTCCCCTAGGCCACACGCTTCCATACATGAATTGCGCAGTCACCACCTGTATTTTGCACATAAGGAAACTGAGCATTAGTGAGAAATGTTAAGAAAGTCTACTGGAGCAAACTGGAGAAAAGCCATGGAAATGTGAAGGTCCCCAAAGTGGGATGTTACTAAAGGTGCAGCAGGCGGGGCAGCGTGGTACTGGCATAAAGACAGGAAACCAATGGACAGAACAGATCCCAGAAACAGGCACGCACGTCTGTGACCACTTGGATTTTTCTTTTTAGGAGGTACCGGGGACTGAACCCAGGACCTCGTACATGGGGGGCAGGCGCTCAACCACTGAGCTGTACCCGCTCACTGACAGCCACTTGGTTTTTGAGAAAGGCACTATAACTCAGTGTGGACGAGACGGTATTTTCAATAAATGGTGCCGGAGCAACTAGAAGTCCATCTAGCTGACGAACGAATTCCAACCCCTACCTCACAGCATATACAAGAATTAATTCAAGATGAACCGTAAACCTCCATGTGAATGCTGAACTATAAAAGTCCTTAAAAAATAGAGGAGAACATTTCCACAGCTTTGGGTAAACAGAAGTTACTGCAGGACACCAAAACAATAGCATAAATTAAACAACGATCAATTCAGACTCCATAAAAATTCTTAAAATTCTGCTCATCAGAAGATACCCTAAAGAAAACAAATATGTAACTAACTGATTGGAAGAAAATACTATCTTTCAAAGGAGCAAATCTGAGAATATCTAAAAAATAACGCAAGAAGACAAGGACAAACAACTTAGTAGAACTAGTGACGGGGCTGAACAGGCACAACACAAAGGCAGATTATCCGAGTGGCCAAGGAAAGTGCTCAGTGTCGTCATCATCAGGGAGATGCAAATTAAGACCCCGATGAGCCACCACCACAGGCTGCTGGGGTGCCTAAAAGGAAACAAGGCTTAGAGACCAAATGCTGGCAAGGATGGGAGCTACGAGGTCCCTCACACCTCGCGGTCTGGCAGTATCCTGTAAGCCTGCCCTGTGACGCAGCAATTCCACTGCTCGGAATTCATCTGAGAGAAAAGAAAGCATCTCTGCAGAAAGGGCCTCAAACAAGCAGCCGTATTCATCAGCGCCCAAAGTGGGAAGAGCCCAGCTGCTCAGCAGCAGGACGGGAACAGACCAGCCGAGGCACAGTGGGACAATGGAGCAGAGGCCCCAGTGAAAAGGGAGAAAGCACTGATAAAACAACAGCAGGGATGAATCACGGAAACACTGGGCTGAAGAGTCTATGGTGGGAAACCAGAGTGGGAGGGACTGGGGCATGGATGGAGGCTTTGGATTACACAGGTGCGTGCATGTGTCAAGACTCAGCTGAAGCACACCTAAAACCTGTGCATTTCATTTTACCACAGACACCAACAAAGCTGTACTGGTGGGCTGAGGATCTGAGCATACTGGGCAGGTATTGGTGTTAACCCTTGGGAGCCTGACAGGGAAAAGTGTCAAGTGTCCTGCCCTGAACTGGGGAGCCGAGGGCCACACTTTGTGCTGGTAACAGGATGCAGTGCAAACCTCAGAGGTTCGGGCAACAGCAACCTGAAAGGGAGCTACGAGTGCCCGAGTGTGTCCCGCACAGGAGAACCTGGGCCAGTCACAGCGACACACCTCAATCCAGAAGCACCTCGATGGGCCTGGGAAGGCACGAGTATCCCTCGAGCACCAGCCAGGCACACATCCCCGATACTTTAAAGGAGGCGGCAATTCTACACTCCTTCTCAGATAAGGAGGTCTTTATTTCCCAGTGTGCGGTTCCTAGCAGAGGACTTGAACTTCATAGGCGGGAAACTCAGATGACGAAACAGACAACTTGTCTCCACAAAAATACCCAGCTCCAGTGATTTCCCACACACTGGCCCACAAATTTGGCCCATGCACATTTAATGCAATGATGTGTAGAGATCCTAGTCTTTAGAAACCAGAGAGCTTTATTTATGCTTAAATGTGAAAGTTTAGAAAAAGAAAATATTGACAAAAGGAAAAATTTACATTTGGAAAAATCTTTATTCAGGTTTGAAGGTTAAAGCAATACACCCCAAAAGTAATTGGATTGTGACAAATAGGTCTTTTTTTCCTTTTTCCTTCCTATTTGAATGTCAAAATTGTAGGAAAATATCCTTTGTAAGCACTCAAACACCAACTCTCATATGGAAGGACCTGGGTTTGATCCCTGGGACCTCCCGGTAAAAAAAAAATATATATATATATATAAAATTAAAAAAAAATAAAATAAAATAAAATAAAACAGGCTTTATTTAAAAAAAAAAAAAATTAAATATTAAACAAGGTTTGTCACAATGTCCACCCTCAGGAAAGAGACATGCTAAATAAAGACCTAGTCAAAATAAAACTATGGCTACAGAATTTTGACGTCCTCTGTCACTTCTTTTGCTTTTCTGTTGAATGAAAATGTATAAGGTTCAAATACAGAAAAAAGCTAGAGTTACCAGTTAAAATACTAGAGGCCCAGTGACATCTGATTTGCAGCTAAACAACAAATTACATTTAGGATAAGTATGTCCCAAATATTGCATGGGCCAAAGTCACACTAAAAATATTTGTTGCTTACCTGAAATTCAAATTTCACTGAGTGTCCAGGGTTTTTATTTGCTAAATCTGACAACTCTAAACAGAAGCACAAACTTGTTTGACCTTGCTGAAAAAAAAGTCTTGCTGGCAGCCATGTAGAATGATAAAGCAACGTAAAACAAGGCAAAAATAACACTGGTTTTTCGGTGCTAAAAGCCAGTCAGAAGCAGCCAGGACTGGCCATCATGAACAAGAAATGCAATTACTCTGTTTCATTAAAAATTGTTATTATATTATCATCTTTGTTCTCCAAACTGTCCCGTTTTTTTTACCTGAATTTAAATATTACATATACAAGTCTGGGTAGCCAATTCCACATTGAAAACATTCCCCCCAATAATGGCACTGCAAAGCCAAAGCCTTTCTTCTGAAATCCAGCACTGTTTGCTAATTTGCCTCTGACTCAAGACACGTGTTTCAAGCAAACCTAGAGGTTATGTTTGACAGTGAGATTTCTACAGGCTCTCTAATGTGGAATCATGGCACAGGCACTGCCTTTCACAATCACCTCTGTGACAGGCCATCTTAGAACCTGGAGGAGGGCACTTTTATCATATAATTGCTTTTCAGTTCTCTCTCTCTCTATTTTGCGCAGCTCACGAACTTCATCAGTTTAGATGAAAAAGAGCTAAAGAAAATTTACAGTGTGGCATCTCATTAACCATTCCTTTCACAGAAGTGCTTGAAGAAGAAAGTTATCCCAACACTTTTTATGAGGTTGTTATCAGCACAACACCAAAACCAGTCAAAACAGCACCAAAAAATTATCAATATCCCTCACAAACATAGAGGCAAAAAACCTCAACAAAATATAGGCAAACTGAGTTCAGAAATATATGCAAAGGGATTATACACTACAAGGAAGCGGGTTTCAGTCCACATAAGCAAGGCTGGTTCGATATTTTAATTTTAAAAAATCAGTAAATCCCACCACATTAACACACTAAAGAAAAAAAAAACAACGTATGATCATAATCAAATGTCCCAGAGAAAGTATTTGACAAAATTCCACACGCTTTCACGATAAAAATTCTCAGCACTAGAAAGAGAAGGAACTTCCTCAAAATGATACAAGCGACCTATGAGACACCCGCAGCTACCGCCCTGCTTGGTGGGGAAATGGGGCAACTGTGTCTGATTTCACCCTTGCTATTCAAAGCGTACTGGAAGCTCTAGCCGGTGCTGTAAGGCAGAGAAAGGAAATAAAAGGTCTAGAGATAGAAAAAAGAAATAAAAACACTCCTATTTACAGATGTGAGAGTCCATGTAGGAAATTCCGAGGAATCTACATCAACCACAGCAAAAAAACTCCTGGAAAGGAGTGCGCTCAGCAAGGTCACCCAGGACGCAAGGTCACCCAGGACACGAGGTCACCCAGGACGCGGGGTCACCCAGGACGCGGGGTCACCCAGGACGCGGGGTCACCCAGGACTCGGGGTCACCCGGGACGCGGGGTCACCCGGGACGCGGGGTCACCCGGGACGCGAGGTCACCCGGGACGCGAGGTCACCCGGGACGCGGGGTCACCCGGGACGCGGGGTCACCCAGGACGCGAGGTCACCCAGGACGCGGGGTCACCCAGGACGCGAGGTCTGCTTCAACGTCTTAGCGATGAGCCAGTAGAAAGGCAATGAAAAACGCCATGCAAGCGGTGACGTCAGCAAGCCGGTCAAGAGGCTTGCAAGACGCCTCCCCTTAGAAACGGGGGGAAAGGCAGAGTGTGTCCACGCCAACTTTCCCAAAGCTCTGGAGAGTGACGGAAGATGGACAAGGACTCAAGGAATGCTGACTGAGGAAAACGAACTCGCAAGTGGCCGGAGGCAGGGGCAGGGCCCCGCCGCGAGGAGGCGGTGGTGCGCGCACCGGGCTCCATGAAGGCTGCGTGGGGCGACCGCGGGGCCGCGCGGCTCAGGCGCAGGGCAGCAGGCGGAGGGGTGCAGAGGAGCTGCCTGGGGGGAGACGGGGCGCAGCGGGCGGGAAAGGCCTTTTTTTTTGAGGTACTGGGGCCGGGGATCGAACCGGGACCTCACACGTAGAAAGCCACCGCAGAGCTGACCCGCTCCCACGCGGGACTGCCTGAGCGCTAGCGCGCATGCCCGCGGCTGGACGCATGCTCAGAAGGGCCTGGGAAGAACGCCTTGGTCAGCCCCAGCTCATCTCTCCCTTAGAACTAACTGGGCCGAGCCCTGAGGGAGAGCCTCAACACTGCGCCGATCTACACGAAAACCCTGGGGAAGAGGGAGACTCTTCCCTTCCGAGTTAGCATATCAAAATGTTCAAAGTCCCCACCTCCAACAAAAGATGTCAAGACATA
The DNA here is from genome assembly GCA_026826555.1 of Tolypeutes matacus. Lineage (NCBI taxonomy): Eukaryota > Metazoa > Chordata > Mammalia > Cingulata > Chlamyphoridae > Tolypeutes > Tolypeutes matacus. Next base: position 439,405 of record JAKSZT010053833.1, read on the forward strand.
CCAAGGAACAAGCAGACCGCCCATTCCAATGAGCTGAAGGAAAACGTGGGCATAGAACCAAAGGAAATCAGGAATACGATGCATAAACAAAAGGAAGAATTAGAAATTTTAAAAAGAAGCCAAGAATGCAACAATAAAAAGACAGAAAAACAAAAACTGGGCAAAGACTTGAATAGAAGATACACAAATGGCCAATAAACATATGAAAGATGCTCAACATCATTAGCCATTAGGGAAATGCAAACCAAACCCACAATGAGATACCACTTCACACCCACAAGGATGGCTATTTTTGTTTTTAAAAAGGAAAATAACAAGTGCTGGCAAGGATGTGGAGAAATTGGAATGCTTGTGCATTGTTGGTGGGATTGTAAAACGGTGCAGCCATTGTGGAGATCAGTTTAGCAGTTCCTCAGGAAGTTGAACATAGAACTACTATCCAATCTGGCAATCCCAATTCTTGGTATACACCCAAAAGAACTGAATCTGAAATAGGTATCTGTACAACGATGTTCACAGCAGCATTATTTACAATAGCTAGAAGGTGGAGGCAATCCAAGTATCCATCTGCATATAAATGGATAAACTGAATGGGGTATAAACATAAAATGGAATATTATTCAGCCATAAAAGTGAGTGAAGTTAGGGTTATACATGCTACATGGATGAACCCTGATAACATCATGTTGAGTAAAATAAGTTAGCACAAAAAGACAAATATTGTATGATCTCACTTATATGAAGTACCTACAAAAAGCAAATAGAGACAGAGTGGATTACATGTTACTGGGGATGAGGAGAATGAAGAGTTATTGCTTAATGGGTGCAGTTTCTGTTTGAGGTGATGAAAACATTTAGGTAATGGATGATGGCGATGGTAGCAAAATATCGTGAATATAATTAGTACCACAGAATTGTACACTTGAAAGTGGTTAAAATGGGAAATTTTGAGTTGTATACATGTTATTACAATTAAAAGTTTAACATAGGGTGATTTGGGGCAAAAATAAAACCAAAATAAACTACGGACAACAGTGTATAGCAATATAGTAATGATCTTCCATCAATGGTAAAAACAAAAACAAAAACAAAACGATGTATGCTAAATGAAAGAAATCAGACAAAAAGTACTACATATTGTTTGACTCCATCTATGCAAAATGTAAATACAAATAAATTACAGAGACAGACCTAGATTAGCAGTTATGTACAGCAAGAGAAGGATAGAGAGATTGAGAGGTGACTGCTAAGAGGTAGGGTTTTTTGTGTTTTTGCTCTGTTTTTTTTTTTTAATTTATTTATTTTTTATTGTGTGTAAAAATCAAAATTTTCACAATACATACCAATATTTGTAAAATGATATATAAATATATATGCATATATGTGCATTTGCTTACAAAAATGTTATTTATATATATATAAATATATTTTAAGAGGTGCTTAGATTACCCAAAATATTACACGGAACCCACCGGGATTCCCATGTTGCCCACCTCCCACACCTCCCACCACATCCCACACAAACATCTCCCACAAGTGTGGCCCACCACCCTCAGTGGACTTACACATCCTGGGGCCTTGCCACCAACCATAGACCACAGTTCACACTGTAGACCACACTCTCTCCCACACAGTTCTGAGTGGTGTGTGCTGATTTAAAATGGCCTACATCCGTTGCCACAAAGGTACTCAGGACAACCTCCAAATCCCAAAGAAGCCCCTGTATTTCAACTGCTCGTCCCCTCCCTGCCCCAAAAGTGTCAAGTGGCCACTGGCTCCACTTCATTGTTATAATTTCTTCCATTGCCAGAATCACCATATGTGTACAACAGAATACCATCAAGTCCACAGACTCTTTGTTTTCTTTTTTCACTTTTCTTTTTTTGGAGTAATGAAAATGTTCTAATATTAACTGAAGTGATGAATGCACAACTCTGTGATTATGCCAAAAACCACTGATTGTACAATTTAGGTGAATTGTATGGTTTATGAATACATTTCAATAAAATTGATTATAAAATTTTTAAAAGTTTAATATAAAAAACAATACAAATTACAATCACTAAAAATAAATGAAATATTGAGACATGAACCTTATAAAAAAGCAGAGGACTTGTATTCTTAAAATTACAAACCAATGATGAAAGACATCAAATAAGACCAAAATAAATAGAGAGAGATACTATTTTCAAGCATTGAAGACAATGTAGATGTCAAGCATCTCCAAATTCCGATCAAAATCTGAGCAAACTGGTATTGTAGATATAGAAAGGCTTATTCTAAAATAAGATAAAATTTTGATAGAAAGGCCAAGGAACTAGAAAACCTAAAATAATTTCAAAACAGAAGAATGAAGGGAGATGAATCACGAAACCTGATGTCAAGATTTAGTAAGTGGCGATAGTTCACGGCAGTGTGTTGGTGGACAGACAGACACACAGATCAGTGGAACAGAATAAAAAACTCAGAAACAGACCCACACAAGCACTTCACACCACAAGGGTGTGAACTGACTCTTGACAAAGGTGAAAAAGCAGTTAATGGGGGAAAAGCTAGTCTCTTCAACAAATGGTGCTGGAGCAATTGGGCATCCACTGGCCAAAATAAAATAAAATAAAATAAAATAAAAATCAAACCTCAATCGAAACCCCACGCCTCATATAAAAATTAACTTAAAGGGATTAAATGTAAAACATAAAACTATAATGTTTTTAAGAAATCATAGGAGAAAATCCTCAGTCCTTTGGGCTATGAGTTTTTACACGACACCAAAACACAATTCACAAATAAATAAAGAGACCTTCATCAAAATTTTAAAAACAAAACACTCTCTGGAGGAGGACCCTGTGAAAAGATGTTAAAAGACAATCTGATCAGAAAATGGGCAAAAGACATGGCCAGGCGTTTCACCAAACAGAATATACAGATGGCAAAAAAAGGCATATGTACAGATATTCAATACCATTAGCCATTATGGAAATTCAGAGTAAAACCACAATAAGATATCACTACATACCTAATACAATGGCTAAAATAAACAAACAGGGACAACGCCAGAGGCTGGCAAGGATAAAGAGAGACCCTCTCGCACGCTGCTGGTATACAGCTTCTCTCAAAAACAGCCTGGAAGTTTCTCACAAAAGTAAACATACACTTACCGCGCGACCCAGCAATGGCCCTCCTGGACATTTATGCCAGAGAAATAAAACTCTGTGCTTATAGAAAAACTCGTATGTGCATGTTCATCACAGCTCTATTTGCAATAAGCCAAACGTGGAAGCAACACAAATATCCTCCAATGTGTGAATAGTTGTTTGTTCATTACTATTACTGGAATAACGAAAGTGCTCTGGGAATGACTGGGGTGATGAATGTACAGACATGTGATTACACCAAATACCACTGATTGTACTCTTTGGATAGATTTATGCTTATTAATATGTAAGAATAAAATTGATTTGTTAAAAAATAAATTTTAAAAAGTATAAAAACCATAGAGATAAATAAATCTATATTTATATCATATTAAGTATGATATCTATGTATCCATATTGTTACTGATGTTTTTCTGTCATATTTATAGGGTATCTATATAAATATCTAGCAGCGATCTAAAAAGCTAATTTCCTAGTGATTCTAAATCTCTCTCTTTGAATCCTGATTGATACATTTTCAATTGGAAATTTGTACGTATTTGTTTCCTAAAGCCTCAGAACCTTTTTACAATGACTTTATAAAAAAATTGGAATACATAAAATATATGCAAGCAATTATATGCAAATATAAACCTAGCTAAATATATTTTTGCTTAGTTTGTTGAAGATGAGTTCAGGAAGATAAAGGCTGAATTGTATTCAAGAACCTTAAAATTATGCTTTCCGCCGCTGCGAGATCAGAAGGTGAGGTTTCAGGGCTGGTGGGTCCCGGGCCCCGGGTCTGGTGTGGGAGCTGGCGGCCCGCGGTGATGACACCCCTATTAAAGCACGTGTTAGACTGCTAAAAAACAATAAAAGAACCTTAAAATTTCATATAGTCTATTTAAAAATAGCAAACCTGATCACAGCTGAACTACTTGTGATACCTATGTTGTCACCTTCCTTTAATCTCAGATGATGACATTTTTCAAGGACATTTTACTTTAGGTCATTATTTACATCATTACCTAAGAACTGCTTTATAAAAAAGGTCCTACATCTTGGTTATAGTAATTAACTACACAGACAGTTAAAAGTTGTGCGTTGATGAATTAGATGCACAAACTGTTGTATGTTACATGTAGACTGAATGGTTTTAGTCATGTGGGATGCAGAAGAGCTATTTGAAACTACTGACTAAAAATTTTTGAAACCTATTGATGTTATTGCAACTCATATAAATGTTTCAACTAGTTTTATGCAAAAAATTCACATGTATGGTTTTATTAAGTAGTTATTAACAGTGATTCTGTGCTTTGAAAATATCATTTGACAAAATAATAATTGGCCCATTTTCCAACCGTAAAATTATTTCCCAAAAATAAAAAAAATAGTCCAGAATACAGACTTAAAAGTGTGAAGCAGAGTATTTCTTAATGCATTCTTTAAGGTAGTTTAGTAATAAAAAATATCTAGGTATAATTTAAAAATGGACTGGTAGATGCAACAACTTGGATGGACCTCAAGGTAACTAGGCTAAACTGAAAAATAGAAAAGGCAGTGTCCAAGGTTACATAGTGCATGACTTCCCTGCCACAACGTTCTCAAAGGGACTGAATTATAGAGAAGGCGGGCAGGTTAGCGGGTGCCGGGGACAGGAACGGCGGGGAGGGGGGTCTTCAGGTTTATGGAATGGTTCTGTATCTTGATTGTCAAGGTGGGCAATGAAACCACGGGACTACACACAAACGGGCGCGCGGGAGACTGACGAATCCCAGCAGGGTCCGTGGATTGTGCCGGCGTCAGTTTCCTGGTTTCGATACTGTGCTGGAGTGAGGGAAGATGCTGCCTCTGTGGGGAGCTGGGTGCAGGCACACGGGAGCCTCCCTGCACAGCTCTCACAGCCACCTGGGAACCGAATGATTTCAAGATCAACAGTTGGTTGAAAAAGAAGGAAAAAGCCTTATCTTAGTTGCCACACGCAAAGGCCGTTGAGCATTTGGGTAACCTCAAACCCACAAGAAGCGAGAGAAAACCGAGGCAAACTTTGTAATAAGCTTTTCAACAGAAACTGCGAACTGTTAGATGAATAAGAAAATGAGATACGAGGAAAACTACAGCAGCGTTTCTGTTTCTCGACCAGTTTCCTAAGTGCGGCCTCTTCTCACCGAGAAGCATATTCTAACAAACCCTTTGCGCGCTGCTCACGGGACTCTCCAGCACCGCGTCGCGTTTGACAACAGGGGGTGGCTGCACCGGGTACATGCCTGGGCGGGCTGTGGATGGAAGGCGGCTACGACACGGTGACAGGACACACGAGGCCCCAGCATCGTGTGCACGCGCTGAGTGGTGGCTCACAGTCGCTCACTACACTGACCATCTGCGCGCCCCGCTCGGACGAGGCACTGACCCGAGGGAGCAGGACGGCCTGGGCCCTCCCGCCAGCCCCAGCACGGCCACCTCCCGGGGCTCAGGACAGAGACCTCGGCACCATCCCCGGGCCGCCCCCACCGCTCCCACACTCAGTCCACCTGAATCCCACCCCGCCTGTCTCCACCTCCACCGCCCCTTCCCTCGACTGCGTCCCCACCATCTCTCTCCAGAAGACTCCAGAGCCACTTCTGCTGGACCATGAGGACCCCCAGCCCCATGGGTGGCAGGGGGAGAACCGGCCGAGCCCCAGCCTGCTCTGGCTGGGGGCCCCTTCCAAGCACAACACGGGGCAAGAGGCATGCTCCCCCCCCAGCCCGGCCGGCCATGGCCACAGGCCGCCGTGACCGCGCTGCCTCCCCCAGCGGGCGGGCACCGGCTCAGGGCTGGGTACCACCAGGGGCAAAGCCACGAGGCAGGGGCCACTTTGGGGAGCAGGACACTTGGTGGCTTTCCAGTTTCTTCTCCCACTGGCTCATCACCAGGCCAGAGCCCCTCGGCCAGGTCACATGTAGAGGGTCCTGGACCAAGTGGAAAGAAGGGACTTGCTGGGAAGAGCAGAACAAGGCTCTAGAGGGGTGTGACGCCAGGCACACCTGCCTGCACCTGCCCCTGCCCCTGCTCCTGCTCGGCACAGAGACAGAAGGCCAGCGGGGGAGGCGGGCTGGGGGGGATGCAGCAGGGACAGTGCACACCTGGACACCTGCACAGACCTGGACGGGAACTTGTTTCCACCCGTCAGTGTTTTAAAACTTAAAGGACTGGCTCTAATCATGGGCGAGAAAAGACCCAAAAGTACACCAGTGGGACTTTTGAAAAACCCGGACTATCTAGGCACACCTCGGAGGTATCGCGGGTTGGGTTCCAGACCCTGCAGTAAAGCAGCTATCGCAAGAAAGTGAGCCACACGTATTGTGTGGTTTCCCAGAGCACCTAAAAGTTAGGGTTACACTATGCCGTAGGCTTAGGTGTGCAACAGAACTGTGTCTAAAAAACAAAGTACATATCAACTAAAACGCGGCACAGAGCGAGGACGTGCTGCTGAAACACAGGCGCCAACAGGCTTGCTTGATGCAGGGTCGCTACAAACCCTCAATTTCTAAAAAACGCAGTATCTGCAAAGTGCAATAAAACAAAGCATAATAAAACGAGGTGTGCCTGTAGACTGTACGGTTTATATCAACTGTTCTTAGGAAGTGTATGCGGAAGTATTATGTGTTCAAGGAGCATGATATATACAACCTGCTCTCAACTACTAGGTAATTGGTAGATAGACAGACACACAGACAGACAGACAGAGGTAGATGACGGATGAGGGTGGGGGGAGAGAGCGAGAGGGAGGGAGGGAAGGAAGTAAATGCAGCAAATGTTAAAAGTGATGGATCTGGATATCTGGGTGGGGGACACAGTGGAGCTCTCTGTACGGTTTTGTATTATTTTTGCAACTGTCCTGTAAATATGAAATTATTTCAAAATAAGAAGTTTCAGACAAAACAAAGCCAAAAAAAAAAGAACCCCCCTCCCTGCCCCGCCTACACACACACACACACACACACACTGGACAGCACAGCAATCTGGGACTCTGAGCACTGACATCCAGGGCACAGGGCTGGCCCACGGAGAAGCGCAGCCGTGCGCGTCTGCAAGCCTGGTCCCACACACGGCGCCGTCCCCAGGGCGCCTCCCTGCGAGGGAAGGGGCTCTTCTGTAAACTTCTGCAGCTCTGGGGACATCACAGACGCACCGAGGCAGAAGTGCAGGGTGTGTGTGGGGGTGTCAGGCCCTGAGCTGCGCCTACGCGGGGGCTCAGATGCAAGGGCCGCGCCCGTGGCCGGGTGCCTGTGGCCGGGCGGGCTCCTACGACTACCGGCCAGCCTCGGTCGCTTTCAGCTGAGAACCCAGAGGGGCCCCCTACAGGGAAGCAAAAAGTAAACGGCAGGGTTAGGGCGGTTTACTATTTTTAAAAAACAGTTTTTTTTGGTGGTGGTGGTGGTTTTTACCTCTTTAAATTGGCCAGACCCGAATTAAACCATTTGTGTGGGGAAAAAAAACTTTATAATGAAAATTATCTATTAATGCCTGGTATTCTCCATTGAAATTCTGGAGGTACAAAACTTCTGAAATAATTTTATAGAATATTATAAAATCAGTCACTCTCCAAAAAAAAGACTAGAACGTCGTCTATTAGAACTATCAGAGATAACATACTCTCAGAGGTTATCTACTTTCTTTAATGGTAGACAGTGAAGTTACCCAGACTCTGTTTTGCCAATAACTTTTTTCTTTAATAGACATTAGTGGTTACAGAATACATGCTTTTAACATTACCTCTTGGGCTTCAGAAACTGCTCCATATGAAGGGAAAGCCTACAATAGTGCCAAAATCTTCTTGAGGTTTCAGAGTGCTCTATCACATTTCTCGAATTTCCTAAAATAACTTTTTAGAATCAGTGCTTTCACATCAACAAAATATCTAGAGCCCAAAATAAAAGGCCAGCCTCGGTTTCACTTTGCTACAACTGCTGGTGGACAGACGACGGAGAGCCACATCCCTCACGCACGGTGTCTTAGCAGTCATCAGCTGATACGGGATTGTCGAGGCAGACGGCCATCAAGCGCCAGAGAAGCCTCTACCAGGTAAGCCTGTCCATCACCACAGTGAAGTAACGCGCCACCTCTAGTTCATCTCTTTGGTAAACAGAGGCGAGGGCTCCTGGGATTTGCAGCCAGAAGGACTCGGGCCAGGCTCCAGCCCCCTTTCCTTAATCATTTTGAGACTCTGGACAAGGCACTCAGCTGCGATCTGGTTTTGTTCTGGGTGACAAGAGGACGCTGCCACGCTCAGCCACGCTACCTCCAAGGGTTTGAAAGGTGGTGACAACATGAAATGCGCTGGAGGCGTGAGCCACCCACGCCAGGTTCCCTTGGAAGGGCAGCACGCGAGGTTCGTTCTGAAGCTCACTAAGCTCAAGGCACAGCACCGGGGGCAGGCGTGACACGGGGACAGTGGCGACTTGGCTGCGGCTCGCTCCCTCGCCCGTTTGCATTCCTCCTTGCCGCCGCAGGGCACATTCTCTTGGTGGATGACATCGACAGCACAGAGTGAGAAAAAATTAACTGAACCGCACAAGGTGCTGGGATAGAAATTTCCCATTTAAATGCAGAATTTGCCTCTCCAAGCATCATGCTAATCTTTCAGGTTTCTGGGAATAATTGCCTACAAAAGTGCATTTGGATTCCTGCTTGACCCAATATCAACCCCAAGCGCACTCCACTGCCGGCGTCACTTTATCTGCTGTATGGGGAAAACTGTCATTCTGGCTCCTGCCTGCCGGTAGGAGCATAACGTTGGAAAACTGGAGGATGTGCCAAGCTGAACCTTCCATACCTGTGACCCAGCAATTCCACTCCTAGGTAGACGTCCAGCAGAATTGCCTCTCAAGGTTCAGAAAAAGACACATCCTGGAAAGGCCAGAGGACCCTGCTCACGGTACCCCAACCTGCCCCAGAGCCCCTCCAGTGAACAGTTGGGAGCCCATGCAACATTCCCCGAAGCACTAGTGTACAGCTACCACGACACACCGCGACACCAGGGTCCCCCAGCACGGTGCGAGCGTGCGAAGCCGGCAGAGAAGCGTGCACAGTGCATGAGCTCATTTACAGAAAGCACAAGGCGGCAGACCCATCCAAGAGGTGAGAAGCAAGGCCGGGGGGCTGGCTGCAGGGGTCTCTCACCTGGGTGCAGCTTACAGGGCTGTGTGCTGCGTTTGTGAACCTGTGCGTTATGGGGTGCTCTCTTCTGCAGACGCCCACAGGACTCGTCTTCTCTCCCCACTGAAGCAGGCAAGAGGACTGACGTCCGTCAGCCGTGCCGTGAGTCCCCACCAGGCAGGCGGCACCCAGGCCTCGGAAGGCTGATGGAGCAGAGACTGCGCGGGGTCCTGGGCGGGGGTGACGGCAGGCGGGGAGGGCAACGGGGCAGAGAGGTCACTGGCGGGCCAGTAATTCAAGTACTTGGTTTCACTATGTCACAGATGCACTCTGAATTCTGATAAGATTCGTGACTTTCCAAATTTACTGTGACTCACCTGTGATCTCGTCAAAACTGTGACAAAACCCTGACCTAGTTAGTGCTGGGAAAACGCCTGTGAGTGGCACTGCTGGCTCCCCATTTAGAGCGTGTCTCTCTCGTGACTAAAGCAATAGTAGAACAGAGACAAAGCCTGGACTCCTGGCTGGGCCCAGCATCCCTGAGAATGCCAAACGCTGGTGAAGAATGGCCTGGAACCCCGAGGACGTGCACACGGAAGGGCTGCTCGCTGCCTCTCCTCCAGCCTCCCGACGCCGCTGACCCACGCAGAACCTCACTGCCCGTTCACCCGGGAAGGGCTGCACCCGCTGCGGGCGCGAGGCTGGCGAGGGACAGGAGACGTGGCGGCCTGCGGTGGGGTGGGACACGGCCCAGACGCGTGCCTCGGCCGTACGGGAAGAAGTGCCTTCCCAGCCGTCTGCGGGGTTTCCTGGGGAAGCTTTGGGCGGCAAGAGCTCTTCAGACGTGTTCTTCACGGACAGAAACTACCATCAGCCTTTTTCCCGTGGCCTCTTTACAACAAGCTCTGGGGGTGGTTTTCTGTTTCCTGCCTATGCTGGTTCCCACCCATGTTAGGCCGCCCTTCCTACAAGCTGCAGGGCGACAGACGCAAAGCCAGTGCAGCGTCCATTCAATTCCATTCAGGCTCGGGCCGCAAGCAGGCCGAGAACCGCAGGTTCCGCAGACACCGTGGCAGCCTCACGGACGAGCCCTGGCACAGCCCCTGCTGATCTGTCGCAGGGGACGAAACCTGGCTGTGGTCACAATAATTGCCAGGGTGTGTTTACTGCTCTGTCTCTAACTCAGATGCAGGGGGCCTCGGCCTTGCGGGGTTGGCCGGTGTCAGGTAATGGGATGAAGTCGAAGGACATGGCTCCATCGGGGCGGAGGGGGCACTCTGCAGCCCAGCAGGTTTCGACGGCGCCCAGGCCCAGGAGCGCCCGGCTCTCAGCTTGCCAGGGCCTGCTGGCTGGCTGCGACCACAAGCACGCGCAGGCTCACGGCTCTGCAGCCAGACGGTGGAAGGCCACGTCCTTGAGCTCCCGGGGCCGTGCCTGGCGCCTGGCTTCTCCCCACCGCCTGCCCCTCCAGCCCGCTCTTGATAAGCTCCAGAGGGACTCAGACCGCCCTCCCGACCCACTTGGTCACACCTCCACTCGCACCATCTTCTAAAGCTCCTGTGCACAACGGGGCTCTCTCCCACGGGAAGGCGGACTAAGGTGTGGACACGTCTGTGGGGACGCGCTTCAACCCCCAATGCCTTCAGCCCTCGGACCCCGACGCCGCCAGAGACCACCTCGTCCTCGCTCCCCCCAAGACCTCTCCTTCCAATGCCTGCCCTGCACCGTGACCTTCGGGAACCTGGGTCCCCGCACAGCTCAGGACGGACCAGGAGAGAGCGAATGGCGGCCTCCCAGCGCGCAAGTCGGACACAGTCGGAGCAGCCTGCCCAGGGCGGGGCCTCCCGCCACCCTCAAGAAAACGCACCTGCCTGTCTCCCTGCACCTGCCTGTCTCCCTGCACCTGGTGATTCCAAGACCTCAAGATGTCAAGGCCTCAGATACGGAGTTTATTCTGTTTAGCAGACAGCGTTCCCGGGAGAACTCGATGCCGCGGTCACTGTGCCAAGACCAAGGGCCGCCGTGACTGCAGCTCGGGCTTTTCACTCCCCATCACAGCCGCTAGGAGGTGGCCCTCGCTGGTGGGTGGGCACCTGCGAGAGTCCATAAATAAGCCCGTTCCTTGTCATCTAAGCCCCTTCCTGGGCCCTCTTACTGCTCTTTGAACATTTCCATTATAAAAAGGTAAGCGCGAGGGGCAGCGCGACTTCCCACCCTCCTATTGTGAAACCAGCAGTTGGCCAGGGGTGACCAGGAGCCCGTGGAAATCAGAGGAGTCAGCTTTAGGCAGGGGAGCCTCCTGCTTGACCACAGAACTGCAGCCGAGCTCTGGCAGGCGACTCAGCTGGTGGCGGGTCTGACGGGGCCACAGCCTGGACACCCCTCACCCGTCCAGTGCTTTTCCTACCAGGCCTCACCAGCGCCAGGCGGCTGCTTCTCCCTGCTTCTCCCCCGCTCCCAGCTGGCTTCTCCCCTTTGCTCTGTCCAGGCTTTCCTGCCCAGCAGCCTCTGCAGCCTGCATTTGGCTGTTCCTGCTGTTCACAGGCCCTCAGCTCCGCGCCCCCTTCCCCCCCCACCCGACCTTCCAGCTTTGGCTTTCACTTCTCATTGCCTGAGTTCTTCCATAGATCCCAGCTCAAATCCCTAAGGATTCCTGCTCCTTCCCAGCTGGACCAAGTCCTTCCCATCAGGCGTGGACTCGCTGGTCCTTGGGCATAGGACCACACAGTGCCCAGAGCCCAGGAAAGTTGCTCAAGGGCTCCCCTTCAGCAGAGGCTGCCACGTGGGGGCAGCCTGCCCCCCAATGCCATGTTTCAGATGAAGGGGAATCGGGAGAACTTAGGGCTGTGGTTTCAAAGGAACAGCCTCTCTCTTTTTTGGTGGAGGACGGTGGGACAGGATATGGAATTGTAAACTCTACTGATAGGATGCCAAGGAGCGAGTTAAGAAAATGGGAATGGGCGTGTATTGCAGAGATTACGGTTAAGTTGCCAAGGGGGGGCCGTGAGCACCCTCAAGAATCGGGATGAAGGGGGAACTGACAAGAGAACTCGGTCTTCACCGACCTGCCCGCCCTGGGCTGAAAGGCCCATCTGTGCGACTGGGCACACCTCCGGGGCAAGGCCACCGGGGTCTCGCCTGGTGGACTTCGGTCACTGTTCCGTCTAGTAGCAGCAGCACGGCCAGCAAGTGGCTGCCACGCAGGCCCTGACATCGCGGTGAAGACGGCTTTTTCCTAACATGGAAAATGCTTAGGAAACACTGGATGAAACATTCCTCACAGGTAATGACTGCTTTTTGTTTTCCAAGGAGGAGCAATTTTTCCAGTGAGGACTTGCTGCTCTTACAAGAAAGGAAATGTATAAACGGACAGTCCACCGAGTGAAGGACGGCCCAGAGCACAGGGCAGGGAGATTTCCCAGTGGATTAGGGCAGAGAAGGCAAGAAGGCAAAGATCAGAGTGGTGCCCCACCCCTGCCACGCAGGTGACGAGGCTGCAGGCCGCAGGGGCAGACGCCACTCTGCCCCCAAACACGGGGAGGCGGTCTCCATGCCCGGGCTGGCAAGGGCACCTTACCTGAAAGCTCTCCTTCGGGGAGACGTGCAGCCCCTTCCAGCTGTTCTGCAGGACTGAGCATGCAACGAGCATTCCTGAAACAGTCCATCCACCTCCCAGCACTCAGGAGCACGTGGCGAGGGTCTCGACTGCCCAACACCGAGGACCTGGGAGAAATGAGCCGCAAAGAGGGTCGACGACACGAACAAGACAGTGCTCGGCCCCACGGCTGCTGCTGACCGTCCTGACATCTGATACCAAGAGGTGGAGGCTATTGGTGGGAATCCCAGGCCACGTTACCCAGACACGAGCCCCTCACTCTGAGGAAGCCACAAACCGGCCTCAGACGCCCAAATCCACCTGCAAACACGTACTGTGCGCGCGCGCGATTGGGGGCAGCACGGGGCTTTGTGGAGGTGCTGAAGCTGCAGAGAACTGCGACACAGGTGGGTGCCCTCCTCTGGGAGTCTAAAGAGTCCCTTCAGTGCCCTGACGATGAAAACCACTAGTCACCAGGACACGCGGCCTCTGCAGGGAGAGTCACAGACGCAAGCCCTGCAACCTGCCGCGTGGCAGCCAAGACCCCGGCGGCAGAGCCCCTGTAAGTGCCCTGTGCGACAGAGCGGGACAGGTGGGAGCTCGCCGCAGGCAGGCGTGAGCCAGGGACGGGCAGGGCGCAGGCTTTCGGAGCGGAAGGGGTCGTCGTGGAGCTGGAAGGCAAGGGGGAGGGGGAGGGAAGGGCAGCAGCCGAGAAGGGGTCAGGCGGCCGCACACCTGGGCTCTCGGACAGAGGGGTGGGACAGCCTGAACGTCAACGAATGATTCCCCAATTTCAGGCAACACTCTAAGACACCGGGCTGCTAAATTTTTGTTGTTTTGCTATAATCGAGCTTGCAGGGGTGAGAAACCTCAGTTAGGTGCCATCGGCAGGACAGGTTCACGAGGGCTCCAGCCAGCGTCGGTTCCCTCCTCGACGCCACGCCGCTCAGAGGCCATCCAGCGAGGTCTGATGTGCTCTTCCACGGTCCATGCTGAACAGTTTTTGTCTTGTAGATATGATGAAAGATAAACTTCCACAAAAACACAAAACGCTCTGGCGGGAAGGGCCGCCGAGTCCTTTGCCTCTGCACAGCCAGGAGAGCTCCCCACTGGACCACGTCAGCCAGGAAGCTGCGCCCGGCCGCACTCGCAGGCCCTGACACCCAACGGTGCTGGCCACTGCCCTGGCCCTTCAGTTCCCCAGGCAGCCCCTGACTTCGGAGGCCCCTTAGCAGGGCCTTAGGGTCCCTGGCTTGTGGCTGGCCCTGTCTTGACCCTACAACCACCACATCCTAAGCCACGCAAACCACATTCACAACTGTCTTTGTGAAAGAGTGCAAGCTCACGGGTCTTCCACTCAGAAAGCCACTTGGAGTATCTGGAAAGCGTCAGCCCAAGAAATTCACAGGAAGAGGGGTCCTGGGGAGAGGATGTGGCTCAAGCAGTTGGGTGCCCGCCTCCCACACGGGAGGTCCCAGGTTTGGCTTCCAGTGCCTCCTAAAGAAGACAAGCTGATACAATGAGCTGACGCAACGAGTTGATGCAATAAGCTGACACAACGAGCTGGGAGCAGATATAGCTTAAATTGTTGGGCACCTGCCTCCCACACGAGGTCATAGGTTTAGTTCCCAGTGCCTCCTAAAGAAGACAAGCAGACGCGGCAAGCAGACATATGAGTGAGCCATCAGCTGGGGGAGCGGGGAGGGAAAGAATGGTCCTGGGCCTGCAGTGCCCCTGGGTGCCCAACACAAACAAATGCAGTCTCATTGGTCAGAGGCCCCCCTTCCTGAGCCCAAGCTTAAGAGGGGGCTGCAGTGAAATGACAAAACACAAGCAGCAGCAATTCCCGAGAACAGCGGCGAGCTCACCCTGCAACAGTATGGCCATGCAACAACCCTCTCACCAGCACCAGCATGAAACTCAGGTAATAAACGATTACTCAGAGGTGACAAGGTTTTAAGTGAGTTGAAGAAATTTAAGTGCTCAAGACCCTAAGTAAACCACATGGCATTATTAAAAACACCAGTGGGATGTAAAAATAAAATGAAGAGAACCTATGGAAATGAATGTCACAACTGAAAACCCAGAGGATGGGTCTTACCGTGGATTTGAGACGGATAAAGGGCAGATGAGTGAAGCAGAAAGCAGAGCTGAGGAAACCCTCCAGAATGCACTACAGAGAGCGAGAGGAATGGATTACATGAGAGAATCACTACAAAACAGGAAAGATGGAAAAGGAACAACAGATGGATGACTCATGGAAGAGGAAAAGGAAGAGAGAGAAATGGCAGAAGGCAATGCTTGAAGAGATAATAGCTGATGAAGCCCCAGAACCGAGGCCAGACATGCATCTTCCCCTGCAGGAAGCCCAAAGATGCTGATAAATGGAAGCCTCTTCTCTTCTTCTCAGGTGTCCACAGAAGCTTCCAGAATCTATGTCTCCCAAGACCTTACACAGTCCAGTTGCTCGAGCAGTCCCCGATGGAGCCCTTCCCAAACACAAGGCACGTTTTGCCCTTCCTGTGCATCTGTAACAATACACTGCTGGTGCTGATAATGTCGCCAAAGTCCTCAGGTACCTGACTCCCACCTGTCCACAGGGAGGCTGGGCCTCTGCCCTTCTGGGGCCTCAGCTACATGACGGACAACACCTGTGCACTCGGTCAGCCAGTGGGGACACTGGCTCGCTGTCCTGTCTTTTCAACGCACAGGGCATCCCCCAGGGGGTTAAGACAGTGAGGGAAGGGACCCCCTTCTGTATCCTTGGCTGCCAGATACCCCAGGTTCACCAGGCCAAACGACAGGAGAACCCACCGTAGGCCTGGTGAAAGCCTCAACAAACTCTTCTTCCTCGGGATTCAGAATTTCCTAGTTTTAAATCACTTTCCAAAGACTGAAAAACTCCGTGAAACTGAGGACCATTAATAAATAAATATTTTACATTGAGCATTTACAGCCAGCACATCTTGGAATAGTGCAAGTAACTGTTCCAAAAAATCGAGTCTCGGCCAATGGATTTGCGTGGACAAAGAGCTTATGAGAAAATAAGGAAAGTGTGTGAGAGTCGACTCGACCGAATGAAGTAACTGCACATCTACTCCATGTCAAGGGTTATATCAGAAGCTTATGAAGACAGCCTGCACTGTAGGGAACAGTCCATTAACAAATTCTGTCACCTTGGTTTGCTCACCTGCAAACGGGATGCAAAGCAGCAGCTGCCTGAGAAAGGGGCTGAGATCTCAACCAGATCCAGTCAGTGAGAGCTGCTCTTATTGTTCAGGAATTACAGCGTTAATTGAATGTCCACTAGTGACTACAGCATGAAGTGCTCGCTCCAGGCGGTACTGACTGCCGTCCAGGAGGCCCTGCAGGCCTCCGAGGGACAGAGCTCACCAGGAGCTGGCAGGTACAGCGTCAGGCTGCACATGCCCAGCGGCGCCCGCCTGCCTCTCTCCTGCAGGCAGCTGTGCCCGCTGCAGCCTGGGGGTCCCTTGGGAATGCAAACTCTCTAACACAATATCTTGTCTAACCTCACAGAAGGGCTTTGGTGAAAATGAATTCTGGAGTAAAGCAAAATTTATTCTCAGAAAAGGAGCCCCAAAGTTACAAACCTCAGGCGTCCCTGGGAAACAGCAATCGTTTCTCCACCTCAAAGAACAAGGAGTCCGCAAAGAGTACAAGCCAAACCCCTCCGCAACCACACGCTCATCCACCACCAGCTTCCCAACTCCTGGGGATTGATTTACTCCTCCAGGCTGTCACCACAAGCCCCTGAGAAATGGAAAAGGAACGGGAGGGAGGGAACGAGAGACCCAGATTCCATCCTCGGTGAGCCACGGAGATGGACACAGCCACAAACCACAAAGCACCGTGGGCACAGAGCCAGCCAGGCCACCTCCTGGCACTGGACCCTGTCCTTGCTGCGGAGAAATGGCCGAGCCCCGATGCCACCTGGGTCACGAAGAGAGCCGCTGGCCAGCCTCAGCCCGCTGGACTCGGCCTCACGGCAGAGGAAAAGCAGGGCAGCAACGCAACAGAAGCACCCCACTCTTCCACGGCCCACCTCGGCAAAGGAAATACACCTGGACAGGTGCACTTCAGACAACAAACCGGAATCGAGGCTGCCCTAGCTTCACCCCGCACTATTCTATTTTTTTTCCTTCTTCTTCTTTTAATAATTTTTTTTTAAAAGATACTTAGATTACATAATTGCTACACAAAAATTATAGGGATTCCCATATGCCCCACCTCCCACACCTCCCACACCCTCC
The DNA here is from genome assembly GCA_026826555.1 of Tolypeutes matacus. Classification (NCBI taxonomy): domain Eukaryota; kingdom Metazoa; phylum Chordata; class Mammalia; order Cingulata; family Chlamyphoridae; genus Tolypeutes; species Tolypeutes matacus. The sequence continues at coordinate 456,546 of JAKSZT010053833.1, forward strand.
CACATAAACATCCTTCATTAGACCCCACACTATTCTTCAACAAAGAACCGACCATATTAAAAAGCGGCTCGCCTAGCCGAGTGGCCGGCCAGGGGTGGGGTGCAGAATCGGGGCTGGAGGGCCAGGGAAAGGAGAGCAGGCCAAACGCAGGTGCAGGAGGAGAGGCTCACTGCAGGAAGTGCGGGCAGAGGCTTTTGTTTTCTGATGAAATGTCCCCACACTCTACGTACTAGTTTCTTCTGCTGCTGTAACAGATTACCAGCACTCGGTGGCTCACACAATGCACATTTATCACCTGGCAGCTGTGAGGTCAGGAGCCCACAGGGCTCTCACAGGCCACGGCCAAGGCTTCGGCAGGCTGCGCACCTCTCCCTGCTCACGGCCCTTCTCCCACTCCAAAGCCATCTCAGGACTCTGACCTCTGCCTTTGTCCACCTCCTCCTGCCTCCCTCTTTCACTTGTAAGGACCTTGAGATGACATTGGGCCCAGCTGCCTAATCCCGGATTCTCTCCACATCTCAGGGGCTTCAACATAATCACATTTGCAGAGACACTTTTGCCATGTAACTGAGCAAGGCTTCACGGATGAGGACGGGAGTGTCTTTGTTGGGGGGGTGTGGTGAACTGCTTACCACCCTCTTCTTAAAAAATAATTAAAGAAGGGACTATACACCAACAGAAAGAGGAGCAGAGCTCAGGAAAGAAATGGAAGAAATAAAAATGAAAACCACATTATAAGCAATTAACCTAGAACCAAACAAGCAGACAAGGGAAGGACATGGAAAAGAACATGAAATATTGAGTTTACCAATGAGATGACAGACGTGTAAGAAATTGCTAACAGAAATATTTCAATGATATGATAGAGAAAACTTGTGAAATAATGTGATTTGACTATCAATTGAAAGGGCATATATTTAGTTTTTAAAAAATGATACGGAAATATCAGCATGCGGTGAAATTACGGAACTGAGAGATTCATATGAACATAAAGGTAGAAAGCAGGGGGACTTCAAAGTTCTTTACAAAACCACTCAGCACTAGAAGAAAGTAGAAACATTTCTATAGTTTTAAAGGAAATAGCATGACTCAAGGGCTTTATACCCAGGCCAGAGAGATTTCCAAGCTTGTAAGAATTTTGTAAGCGGGTGTCAGGAGCCATTTGGGAACAGAACAGGGGACATGGGGACAACACAGGGAAGGCTCAAAACAAACAGCCTGCACAGTGAACTACAGACAGTTAAATGACAAACGGAAAGAAAGCTCTTAGGAATCTATTCTCTAGAGCGACTGACGAAAGGCCTGATCCTGGGTTATTCCAGAATACATTTAAATACAGTACGAAGACCAAGTAACTGTGGGAACTGAGGTTACCTAGGAGACTGCAGATGTTATAAGCCTTGACAATGTCAGAAATTATGACATAAATAACGGAACAGGAGAAATGGAAGGGAGGTGAAAGGAAGTGCCGGCACGCACGCTTAGTCATCTTTCTAGGCAGAGGTGAACCGACACCGGCTCTGCCAAATGGTGGCTCCACTCTGCCCGTGTTTCGCATTTTTCCAACTTTATGGGATTAGTGTAGACTGAAGCTCCTCCCCGTTCCTGGTTAACCCACATGGCCGTGCAATTAGGGCAGGAGCTACTGGCTGGGAGGGACGGCTAAGTAACGACAGGCTGGCCCACCCAAACCGAGAATGGGATGTTTCAGGAACTTTTAGAGTCTAAGAAAGAAGACGTTTGGCTCAAATTCAGCAAATCCTTTGTTATTGAAAATAAAATTAAATATGTTACTTTTTACTGAAAACAGCATATATGAAAGAGTAAAATGTAATAATCTCCATTATGCTTAAATGTGGAAGAAAAGGACAATGGAGAACAGCGCATGCCCCCTGGGTTTAAATGTGAAAAGAAAAGGTACTGACAGACACACAGAAGAGTTCTAGAAAAATATACATAGAGCAATTAACAGCGGTGATTTGGGTGATAGATGGGCATATGGGATAAGAAACTGGCTCACATTGTACTATATACTTTTGTTTCGTTTGAATTCTTGTAACCTGTGCAAATATTAGCCTTTCCCTTAAAAAACTGAATAAACAGCTGAATAAGAAAAGGTCAAAAAACAGTATGGCTCTAATTTTATGGAGTAACAGCCATGCTTCTGCTTTTGTGTGTACAGGGGAAGGACCACAATACTGGAGAAGGAATTTGGGACGTTCTGCATTCCTTACAACTTTGTGGACTTCAGTATTTTCTTAAGGAGCCAAGCAGACCTTAGACGTCATTTTGTACCAAGTCGCTCTGACAACACAGACTTTAAAAGACTGACAATCAAGGCATCTGGACACAAATCACAACCCATCCTTCCAATTCCAGACCACACGTGCCCAAGGACCCAATTCAGCCTTTCAATTTGCCATTCCAGTACCTGCACACCCGTGGTGCCGAGGCCAACAAAGAGCCACAGAGCAGTCACAGAATGTGATAAGGGGCCACTTCCTTCCTTCCATGCTGTGCCGTGTGGCCCCTGTGCCTTGGTCGCAACCCCAGAGTTTTGCCCGGAGCCCTGCGGTGGCCCCGCAGGGCAGCTGAGCTTCCACGCTGGGCGCCAGCCCGGGGAGTGGCCCCGGGGATGCACGCTGTGCTGTCCTGTGCGGGCTGGCTTCCCACCGCACCCCTCCCCCCAGGGGTGAACCCCGAGGGCGGCACCCACGCGTGCATGACGAAGTGGCCACGGTCGCTGACCGCTACGACACAGTCCCGTGGTCAGTCGTGCTCCTTTCAGCCTGACGTGCTGTGCTCTTTCCTCTAGTTTTTTTCATGTAAAGGGCTCAGCAGCCCCAAGCCCCAAGAAAGTGTGTTCTGGGAAGATCGGATCCAATGAGCCTTGGGGGGGGTAACTAGTGCATACCTAGCGGTACCCCACGTGCAGCAGCACCGCCCAGTTCTCACGGAGTTTAGAGGGACTTGGGGTGGCATATTAGGGTTCTCTAGGAAACAGAATCAACAGGAGACATCTGTAAAGAGTATGAGATTTTATAAGAGTCTCTCACGTGACGTGGGGATGCACAAGCCCAGGTTCCGCAGGCAGGCTGGAAGCCAGGGGCTCCGATGAAAGTCCAATGAAGGTCCTTCGTGAGCTTCCGGGAGACACTGGCTGTCCAAAGATGAGCTGGGAAATTCTCCCTGAATGCTGAAATCACTTCCCCTTTTAAGGCACTCAACTGACTGGATAAAGCGTCACTCACTGCTGACGGCAATCTCCCTGGTTGATGCAGATGTAACCAGCCATGTATGCAGTAATCTCACTGACGACTAAAGTCCATAAATGTCCTTGTATTACAATTAGCCCAGTGCTTGCTTGACCAAACACCTGAGCAGAATTACCTGGTCAAGTTGATGCAGTAGCCTAACCAGCACAGGTGACATTTTTTAACAGACTTGCTAACAATTCTAGGTAAACTACTAGAATCACTAACTATAGAAGTCCCTTCCTCCTGTTTGCCCATGCCCCCTTCTTCCTCTACAAAAACAGAGCAAGTTCATCTCAGCAATTCCTTGAGTTACAAGTGCAAACTAACTATATCAAATGGCCAAGGAGAGATAAGCCAGGCAGACAGATTCTGTCTCCAACTCCTCTTCCTGAAATGATGTATCATTCTTTGGAATTTAAGAGCCTCTGCCTGCACTCATGCCTCTCTCTTCTTCAAGCCTGCCAGACGGCCAGGGCAGGAGTCTCTCACCCCAAGGTCACGGCCGATCCCTGCACCCAGGACTTCCGGAATGTAACCCACTTACATTTACTGTTCACTGAACAAGACACGGCATGAGATGATCGTAAAGACACACGATGCAAATATTCTAATTTATGGATCTTAAAAAGAAAAAGTTAACCATACATCGCCTCAGATGTTGAAAGCTTTTGTTTTAATTTCTCAAGCATGAAAAATTATATATTTATACACATTGTCTTCAAGTCTAAAATGTAAAGATCATGAAAGGAAATGTGGGTAATGGGTTGGAACCTTGGTCTTTGGGCCCTCTAGGGTAAGAGGGTACTGAATCAGATTAGGGGGTAGGGGGACTGGGAGGAGGCTGTCGTGACTCGGATGCCCACATGCTCTGCCTTTTCTTGCACAGCAAGGATGTGCCGGGCCAACACCAGCCCTGAGCTGAATTACGAACCAGGAGGGCTCAGTGTCACAGGCAAGCCCTAAAGCCAAGCAAGAGAGATGGAGGGACTAAGCTCCTCCAGAACAGGGACAGCGGACCTGACAGAGGTGGGCGCAGGGGTATGGGTGGGCAGCAAGGCTTGAGCCCACCGGGACAACTGCAAGCAGCTACCTCCTCGTGGGTGAGCCCTTCAATCCTTGTTTCAGTTACTGAGAAGAATCTGATCTCACAGAGGAGTAGGTGCTTGGTCTTATCGCCATGTGAAACTCTGCTGAAATCTAATAAAACAATCGAGCAGAACACAGAGCAGAGAAGGAAATGCATTTCAAAGGCCCAAGTTCATAGAAGCTGACACTGTGTCTCACTCAGGCACTGTCATCTGGACCTAAACTTTCCATTATATGTACACAGAAAACGTTGTTAAGAGTAACTCAAATGTAAAATATTTCCTTGGAAGGAGAAACTCAAACTCCTTCAAACCTACAAAATGAGTTTTTAGACTAAACCAAGAGATATCTGTAAAACTTGCATTCGCCTCCATGTGGATTTGACTTCTCAGAATTCAAGGTGTCGTGCAGCAGAAACCTGTCGTAGCAAAGTCTGGGATTTTGTGGAATCATGAGACTTTGCCAGAGAAGGCCTTGGAGACACACCAGGCTAACTCCCTCCTTTTCCCACAAGGAACCCACAAGCGGCCTGGCCGGGTCTGGCAGAGCAGCCTGCGGGAGCTCATGCAGGGACAGCTCCAGCCAGGCCTAACCCCTTAGCCTCCGGTCCAGAGATAGGACACGCAAGCCGCCGCCGCGTGGGCAGCTACGGCAGTCCACCTCCCATCTCAGCATCTTTCATTTTCACCCCACGTCTTCCCTCTGCTTCTACGAAAAATCAAGACCTCACCCAGGGAAGGTAGCTCTCCCTGCACCTCTTGGTCACATCCCATCCTCCATCCAAGACATGGGCTGCCCGGGGGAGGCGGCAATCAACCACCTGCAAATAAAATTATTCCTCCCAGTTTCAAGGTCAAGACGTTTCAGAGAAGAAGAGATTATACCAAGGGACCGGCATGTTTTATTTCCACTTAAACGCCTGTGAATTTCAAGAGCCTCTCTGAGCAGGACACCCTATGGCTGTCCTCCGCGCCAGAGAGCGTACAGCGGACCTGGGCGCCCTGCTCCCACGTCCAGCAGCACGCCCTGCCGCAGCCCTTTAAAGTGTTCTCGGCGAGGAGCCTGGCTCAGCACACAGTTGAAAATCACATTATTCCCATTTGCCCTTTTGAAATCAATAATTCAGTTTGACATGAGTTTTCACCGGAGTAAAAAGCACAAGGAAATATAATCCACTCGTAGCCTTTGGATAGTTATCTAGGAAGGCATCTCTGGGCGCTGTGAGGCACCTTGGAGGAGGAGAAAAGACTCTTTCATCTTTAGTAAACAAAGGAATACTGTAACAGCCATCCCAGCAATGGGCCCGGCTCTCCCTTGACTCGGGATGAACCACCACGTGGAGAAGGGCTTCGTGGGCTCAGTTCCTGCGCGGGAATGCCACCCAGGGAACAGGCTGTGTAATAAACCAGCAGACACTTAGTCAGAGAAAGCACATGTACGTGACGAGCAGCGTGGCAGCCTTTTTCCTGAGTTCATTTTCTAGGGGAGCAGAAACGAAGAGTGACTAAACACTTGCTTTTCCGCCAGAGAAACAGAGGCCAACATGCCTGGCAAGACAGGCAAGTCATACCCTTGGGAAGCTCCAGGACATAAAGTCCAAAGCTTTGAGGCGACTAGGAGCCAAGAACAACAGCAAACATGGGGTGAGTGTTCACCAGGTCACCCCGGCACAGGCAGCCGATGGCGACGGCCTCTCCTCCCCAGCCACTGCCGTCACTCCTGCAGTTAGAGGATGCGCCGGATTCGGGCTCCATGTGCCGAGTGAGAACACAACTCTCCAAAGTGATGGCTCCACCAGAGCCCCATCCTGGGAGGAGCACACCTGGGAGGAGCACACCTGAGAGGACCTCACCTGGGAGGAGCACACCTGGGAGGAGCACACCTGGGAGGACCTCACCTGGGAGGAGCACACCTGGGAGGAGCACACCTGGGA
>JAKSZT010053833.1:467821-501374 GCA_026826555.1 Tolypeutes matacus
CCCCTGACGCCCGCGCGCCCCCGCGCGCCGCTCCCGGGGCTCCGCCAGCCTGCGGCGGGGACTGCGGGAGACGCCGCCCGCGCCCACCTTCCCGCGCCTCCCGGCGCTGCGGGCCCCGTCCGCGGGGCCAGCGCACCGCGGCCCAGAGCGCCTGCTCCCTTTGCCCCGCACGCCGGCTGGCGGGGTTCTGCCCCGCTTTTGGCTGCGCCCGTGGTTCTTCCGGCCAGCGCCTGGGGCGGCCGCTGCGCTGCTGGTAAGGCTGCCCGCTGCCCCGCACGCAGGGCCGGGGGTGGCGGACCTGCGCCGTCCTGGCTGCCCGCGTCACGGCCGTTTGCTCGGTTCGCTCTGCGTGTGTGTTTCAGTAACTTATTTTGCTTTTTAAAAAATTATAAACTCGTGTTTGAATCTTGTCACCAGCAGCACAGTCCAGATAAGGAAGCGTTCCACCACGCAGAGAATTCCCTTGTGCGGGCTCTCTGTGGCCGCAGCCTGCCCAGCCTCTTGGCTCCTGGCCCGCAGTGGTGAGTCCCTCCCTGCTATGGCTCTTTCTCTGCGAGAACACACTGTTTTCTAGGCATGAAGTATGTAACCTCTTCCCTCACCGTCATGGCTTTGACGATGCCCGTGTCATTGCTTGTTCCACTAGGTTTGTTTTTACTGTACAATAACGTTTATGCATTCACCCATTGGGGGATATTTGGGGTGGTCTCCAGCTTCTGGTGATCATGAATAGAGCAGCTCTAAGTATTTGGCCGCGGGTTTTCGTGTAGACACACGTTTTCACTTTAGTTGGGTAGATATCTGGAAATGCAATTGCTGGGTCTTACTGTAAACTTGTTTACATCTGTAGGAACCGGACAATAAGGTTTCAGAGTAGATACACGATTTTGCTTTACCGCTAACAATGTGTGAGAGTTCCATTTTCTTACAATCCACTTGATATTGGCAATGAAGATATCTATATTTATATATAGATATATCAGCCACTCTAAGAGATGTAGAGTGGTATCTCATTGTAGTTTTTTTTTTTTTTTTTTTTTTCAGGTTTTTAAAAACTTTTTATTTTAAAGTTTTGCAATTCCAGAATTATTGCAGAGATAGTATAGAGAGTTCCCTTGCATGAAACCAAGGCTCCCCTCTTATTGACATCTTACATTAATATAGTATATTTGTTACAATTAATAAACCAATATTGATATATTATTAACTAAAGTTGCACTTTATTCAGATTTCTTCACTTTTTTCTAATGTTCTTTTTCTGTTCCAAGATCCCATCCAGGATACCACATTACATTAAGTAGTGGTGTCTCCTTCGGGGACTCCTGATTGTAACATGTACTCAGACTTTACTTGCTTACTATGACCTTGGCAGTAATTAGGAGTCTGGGCCGGGTGTTGTATAAAATACCTCTCAATTGGGATTTGTCTCCAGTTTTTCTCATGATTAGACTGGTATCTTAGTTTCCAGGATAAATTCCCTTAAACAGTGGGAATTTATTGTCATGAATTTGGAGGCTGGAAAGCTTGCTTCCTCTTGGGACAGTAGCATTCTGACTGGCTGGCAGTCCTCGGGTTCCTTGGCTTTCCTATCACATGGCAATGTCCTCTCCTCTCTCTTCCTGGTTTCCTTGACTTTCAACTTCCATGGCTTTCTCTTTACAAGGCATCTAACAATAGAATTAAGACCCAGCCTGATTCAGTTGGTCACACCTTAAGTAAACATACCATCTTCAAAATGTCCTGTTTACAATGCCTTCACACCCACAGGAATGGGATTAAGATTAAGAACTTTTTTTTTTCTGGCACACACAATTGAATCAACCATAACTGGGTTTTATGTTTTAGTGAGAAAGACCGCAGAGGTTAAGCGCCATTTTCATCACATCATAGCAAGGATGCATAATATCACCGTGACTTATCACTGAAGATATTAACCTTGACCGCCTGGTTGAGGTGGTGTTCTCAGTCATCTCCATTGTCAAATTACTCTTTTTCTCTCTCTTTCTCTATTGTATGCCATTCACTATGTACAATCCATGCTTAAGGAGTGGAGAGCTACGCTCCACCTCCCTAAGACAGAATATCTAAATTAATTATTAGGGATTTTTATTTATTTATTCTCCTCCATTTATTTATTCATTTAATCCTTTATTTATATTAGTGACTCATGAATATTTATTTTATACTCTGGGTTATAATCCAATGCTACTTTATTTTGTTGCTCAAATTGTTCCAGTTTTGGCTCAAGAGATCTTTATGTGGCCGCTGTATTCCCTTGATAAATCGCCATCAGTGTATGTGAATGTATGTGTTTTTAGTACTTTTCTTACTTTCTGCCATGGAAAGATGCTTCAGGTTCATCCTGAATATTTCCTGCCCCAGTCCTACAATCCACCCTTTCTCCAAAGAGCCCTAGTTCCTTTCCTTGGAAAATGGTATTAAGAAATCCAGACCTGGGTGCTGGGTGTGCTCACTGATACTGGGGTGTCACTGCTTCACAGGACCAGGGCTGAATATGCCTCTTATGGGTGACATGGTTCAATCCCCAGAAGGCTGTGTGGAGCTTGCCAAGAAACTGCCAGACTGTTCTTTAAAGTGGCTGTATCATTTTGCATTCCCAGCAGCAATGAATAAAAACCTCTCTTGCTTTGCATACTCATCTGCATTTGATATTGACAGAGTTTTGTATTGTAGATTTTGGTTTCAAATAGGTGTGTAGTATCTCCTTGTGTTAATTTGCAATTGCCTGATTAAAATGATATAGAACTTCTTCTCATATGCTTATTTAACATTCATGTATACTCTTTGGTGAGGAGTCTGTTCAGATCTTCTCATTTTTTCATTGGTTGATTTCTTATTGTTGAGTTTTAAGACTGTGATTTTGGATGCAAGTACTTTATCTGACACGTGCCTTGCAAATAATCTTCTTCCAGTTGGTGGCTTGTCCTTTAATTATCACAAAGGTGTCTTTAACAGAGCAGGTTTTTAATATTTAAAATCCAACGATTTTTGAATTTCATGGAACGTGCTTTTGATATTGTATCTAAACTTTTATCACCAAACTCAAGGTCACATAGGTTTATTCCAATGTTTCTTCTATCAGTTTTATAGTTTTACATTTTATATTTAGATTTATGGTCCATTTTGATTTAATTTTTGTGAAAAGTCTAAGGTCTGTGTCTAGGTTCATTTTTTGCCTATGGATGTCCAATTGTTCAGCATCACTTGTTGAAAAGACTACCCTTTCACCATCAAATCACTTTTACTTCTTTGTCAAATATCAGTTATCCCTATTTATAGGGATCTATTTCTGGGTTTTCTATTCTGTGTCATTGATCTATGAACCTATTCCTTGACCAGTGCTGTCTTGATAACTGTAGCTTTTCATTAAGTCGTAAAATCAGATAGTTTGTTATCCAAATTTGTTTTTCTTTTGCTTCAGAACTGTGTTGGCTATTCCAGGTCTTTTGTCTTTCCATATATACTTTAGAACCATTTTGTAGATATCCAAAAAATAGATTGCTGGGGTTTTTATTGGGATTCCATTGAATCTATGCATCAAGTTTGGAAGAATTGACATCTTAACAATGATGAGTCTTCCAATCCAAGAATATGGAATATCTTTCCATTTTCTTTTAGATCTTATTGGATTTATGTTTTCCTCAATTTTTGTCATTTCCTGCATATAGGTCCTAGACATATTTTGTTAGATTTAAATCTAAGTATTTCACTGTTTTATATGCTATTGAAAATCATATTTTTATATTTCAAATTCCAGTTGTTCATTGCTGTGATATAGGAAAGCAATTGATTTTTATACATTAATCTTGTGTCCTGTGACCTTTCTGTACTTGCTTATTAATCCCAGCAGTATTTTTGTTGATTCTTTGTAGTTTTCCACATAGAATATTGTCATTTGCTGATAGTGACTGTTTTAGTTCTTCCTTTCCAATCTGTATACATTTTACTTCCTATTCTTGTGTTATTGAACTAACTAAAACTTCTAGTAGAGTGTGGAATAGGAGAGGTAAGAGAAGGCATCCTTGCCTAGTTTCCAGTTTTAGGGGAGAAGCATAGTTTCTCACCATTAAGTATGATGTCAGCTGTAGTTCTCTTGTGTGTGTTCATTATCAAATTGAGGAAGTTCCCATATATTCCTAATTTGTTGAGTTTTTATCATAAATGGGTGTTAAATTAGTCAAATGCTTTTCCTGCATCTATTGTAGGTTACATTGATTAATTTTCAAATGTTTAAACAGCCTTACATAGCTGGAAGAAATCTCATTGGGTGTGGTATAGAGATCTTTTATGGATTGGTAGATTCAACTTGCTAATATTTTGTTGAAGATTTTTGCATCTATGTTCATGAGAGTTACTGGTCTGTAATTTCTTTTTTAATATCTTTACCTCATTTTGCCATTAGGGCAATGCTAGCCTTATTGAAAGAGTTAGCAAGTGTTTCTATTGCTTCTCCTTTCTGTAAGGGATAATAGAGAATTGGTTTCATTTCTTCCTTAAATGTTTGTATAATTCACTGGTGAAGTCATCTGTGCCTGTTTTTTCTTGTAAAGTTTTAAATTTTCAATTCAATTTCTTTATAAATATAGGGCTAACAACTTGTCTGTTTCTCCTTGTGTGAGTTTTGGTAATTGTGTCTTTCAAGAATTGATCTATTTCACCTAAATTTTCAAATTTGTGAGTATTAAGTTGTTTGGAGGAGTCCTTTATTATCATTTTAACATGCATGGAATCCATAATGATGAACTCTCTTTCATTTCTGGTACTGGTAATTTTTTTGTCCAATCTCTTTTTTCTTGGTTAGCCTGAAAACAGCTTTATCATTTTTATTTATCTTTTCAAAGAACCAGCTCTTGGTTTTATTGATTTTTCTCTATTGATTTTCTTTATTTAAATTTCATTGTGTTTTGCCCCCATTTTTATTATTTCTGTTTTTTTCTACTTGCTTTAGGTTCCAATTTCTCTTCTTTCTCTACTTTTCTAAGGTGAAAGCTTAGGTTATTGATTTTAGATAGTTTTTCTTTTCCAGTACATGCATTTGATACTACACATTTCCTTCTAAGTACTGTTTTTGCTGTATCCCATACATTTTGATGAGTTGAGTTTTTATTTTCATTAATTCAAAGTATTTTTAATTACTCTTGAGTCTTCTTCTTTGACCCATGTGTTATTTAGTAGTGTGTTGTTTAATGTTTAAATAATTTGGGATTTTCCAACTATCTTTTTTTATTATTATTATTTTTAGGTTAATTTCCTGTGATCTGAGAACATACTTTATATGATTTCTGTTCTTTTAAATTTGTTAAGGTATATTTTATGATCCAAAATGTTGTGTATGTTGGCGAATTTTTGATGTAAACTTGACAAGATTGTGTATTCTGGTGTTGTTGGATGGCATCTTCTATAAATGTCAATTAGATTGTATTGTTGAGGTCAGCTTTATCCTTATTGATTTTCTGCTGGCTTGTTCTATTGATTATGGAAAGAAGGGTGTTGAGGACTCCAACTATCATTGTTGATTTGACTATTTCTTCTTACAGTTCTACCAGTTTTTCCCCATATATTTGGATGCTCTGTTAGGTGCATACACATGTAGGATTATTATGTCTTCTTGAAGATTTGACCTCTGTATCTTTAGGTAGTGTTTCTCTTTATCCCTGATAATTTTCTTTGTTCTCAAGTCTACTTTGTTTTAAATTAATATGGTGACTCCAGATTTTTAAAAAATTAGTGTTAGCATGGTATATCTTTCTCTATACCCTTATTTTTAATGTATGAGGATCTTTATTTAATGTGGGCTCCTTGTAGACAAGATATAGATGGGTCTTATATTTTTCATCCAATTTGAAAATCTCTGACTTTTAATTGGCTTATTTATATCATTGACATTTAACATGCTTACTTATATATATGGATTACTATCAACCATTTTTATAATTCTTTTCTATTCATTGTCAATGGCTTCCTTTTCTGCCTTCACTGGTTCTCAATTATTGTTTTATATAATTCCATGTTACCTACTCTCTTAGCTTATCAATTATACTTCTTTTAATAATTTTTAATGGTTGCCCTAGACCTTATAATATACATCTTCGATTAATTTATGTCTGCCTCAAATAACACTGTTTTGCTTCATGTGTTGTATAGGTACGTTATAACTGAATTCTCAATCCTGCTTCCTGTCCCATGTTATTGCTGTTATTCATTTCACTTATCCAAATGCTATAATTACCCAATACCTTGTTACTATTATTACTTTAAGCCAATAATTATCTTTTATATCATTTCAGAATTTAAAAAGTAAAAAATATTTTATTTTGCCTAATTTCATCCTTCTCTGATGTTCTTCCTTTCTCTATGTAGACTCAAGTTTCTGAACTATATCATTTTCCTTCTTCCTGAAGAAAATTTTTTAATATTTCTTGAAGGACAGGTCTGCTGGTGATGAATCACCTTGGCTTTTGTTTCTAAGTCTTTCTTTTTCTTTCATTTTTGAAGGATAATTTTCCTTGATATAGAACTTTAGATTGTTGGGTTTTTTCCTTTCCCTATTTTAAATATTTTGCTCCACTCTCTTCTTGCTTGCATATTTTTCATGGGAAATCCACTGTATTGCTTATCCTTTTTACTTCATAGGTAAGGTGCTCTTCCCCTTCAGGATTATTTCAAGATTTTATCTTTTCTTTGATTTTCTGTAGTTTGAATATGATATGCCTAAGTGTAGTTTTTGTTTTGCTTTATATTTATCCTGGTGTTTTCTGAGCTACATGGAACTCTGATTTGGTGTCTGTAATTAATTTTGGAATGTTCTCAGCCATTATTACTTCAAATATTTATTCTGCTCTGTTCTTTCTTTCTTCTACTTCTGGTATTCCAATTACATACATATTACATCTTTGAAATTCTCCCACAGTTCTTGGATGTTCTGTCCTTTTGTTTCCTTTTGCATTTCAATTTGGGAAATATTTATCACCTATATTCCAGCTCACTGATTCTTTCCTTGGTCATGTCAAGTCTACTGGTGAGCCCATGAAAGGCGTTCTTCATAACTGTTACAGTTTTGGATTTCTAGCATTTCATTTTGATTCTTTCTTAGAATTCCTGTCTCTCTGCCTACATTACCCGTCTGCTCTTGCATGTTTTCTACTTTATCCATTAGAGCTCTTAGTATATTAATCGTAGCTATTTTCAATTCCATGACTGATAATTTGAAAATATATCTCACATTTGAGTTTGGTTCTAATGCTTGCTTTGTCTTTTCAGATGTGTTTTTATATGCCTTTTGGCATGCCTTGCAATTTTTATCGAAAGCTGGATATATTGTATTGGGTAATAAGATAGGATGTTAACACCACCTCTAGCACGAGGTTTCATGCTAATATGGCTAGGATTTGGGCTAGTTTAGTGTGTGGTGTAGCTGTAGATGCCAGAGGCTTCAGATTCCTCTCATGTCCTGGTTTTTGTCTCCCCTCTTGACTTTAAGCCTCCCTTAGTACTCAGAAAGAGTCTGTGTCTTGTAGTTCTTTTATTTATTAGTCATTATAATTATATTGGATTTCTGTTAGTATGATGTTAAGGTGAGAGGATGGGAGATTGTTTTATAATCTTGCAATTAAATCTCAGCCTTTTAGTGGACCTGTCCTCTGATCTGTGGCCAACACATCTTTTTGTACAGCTTTTCCTCTACTACTCCCCTCCCCTCCACCCTGCTCTTAGGTTAGACAGGAAGGCTAGAGCGGGCTAGAATGAAAGGAATATTTTTTTCCATTGTTCTGGAACAAGGCTCTGATAAAGTCATTTTAACTGAAAAATGTACCTTTGTTATCGAGAATGCTCTTGGCATACTTCCTAAGGATTACACTTCTCTTCCCCCTGACAGAGCCAAGTGGGGATATTTCTCATATTTTCACTGTGAAAGCCTGCTCACACCCCTAAAAGTACAAGCCATGAAAGTGTGACCCACACTGATATTGGTCCTCAGGAGTTTCTCACGCTCAAACTAGTCCTCCAGCAATTTTGTCAAAATCACTATTTAAGTGTTCCTACCAGTTGATGGCTCCAGCTACTTCTGCTCCAAGGAAATAGATCTTTGCAGTGACTCTCTGGATTCCCCTGGCTTCCCTTTTTTCGGGGGTGGGGGAGGCGGGATGGTGCTTTTCCCTGCAAGCTCAATTCTCTGATGCGTTCAAGAAAAGCCATTGTTTTTTCCATTTGTAAGGACAATAGTGGTGTCTTCCAAGCTCTTTACATTTTGGGACCTAAACTGGAAGTCCCCCTCATGTTGTAGTTTCAATATGCATTTCCATAATGAATTTCCCAGCAGTTAATAATTATAAAATATTGTTTCACTAATTGTATTGAAAGTATCACACTAATGCAAAGTGCTAATAATAGGGAAAACTCTGTGTGGGAGGTTATATATGAGAACTCTGTACTTTCTGCATGATTTTTCTCAAACAAAAAAGGTATATACCCAAAACATCATAAAAAGTCAGATTAGATACAACTGAAGAGAGAAATAATGAATTAGAAGATAGAGTTCAAAAAATTATGCAGATTACAGAATAGAGAGATAAAGAGGTGAACAAAGCCCTGAGGATAGACTATGGAGATCCAATACATGTATAGCTGGAGTTCCAGAAAAAGGCAATAGTGAGATTGGAGGAGAGTTATTACTCAAAGCGTTAATGGCTGAGACAATGAAATATTTTAATCCTCAGACTCCATATTTATAATGGATCTTGAGCAAAATAGTTAAAAATGAGTTGAGATCTGGACATATAATGGGATCAAATTGTATATTTTATTTATCAAATTTATAACTATATTTTATTTTACATAATTTTTGAGCATTTTCTAATATGCCCCAAAACAATTGTTCCAAAACAACTTCAATGTCTGTTAAATATTCTAAAGTCCAATGATTTATTTACTCATTCACTGATATTCAAGCATTTTGGATATTTTGCCCTTGAACTATCATTTTGATAAATATTATGCTGATCATCACTGCATAGAATTTTTGTACATACAAAATTTACTTAGAATTCTACAAAATACTTGCCCAGTCCTCTTCAAAACTGTCAAAGTCATTATGAATAAGGAGAGTCTGAGAAACTGTCATAGCCCAGAGGAGCCTGAGGAGATATCACGACTAAACATAGTGCGGCGTCCTCGATGGGGTCCCGGAACAGAGAAAGGCCATTAGGTGGAAACTAAGGAACTCTGAATAAAGTATGGACTTCAGTTAATAGTGATGTATCAATATTACTTCACTAATTATGACAAAAGTACCATGCTAATGCAAGGTGTTAATTAAATGGGAAAGTGGGGTAGATGGGAACTCTATTATCTTTTCAATTTCTCTGTAAACTCAAAACTGCTCTAAAATTAAAAGGTCATTTAAATTTTTAAAAAATCTATAATTAACTTTAAACATGGAAAGAACATTGGACTCTAAGTCATAAGACATTTTAGCTTTGTTACTGCCACTAAATAAGCGTCAGATCTTGGGACAATTCTCTGTCTCATCCTGTATTCTTATTGCCGATCAGACGGCTGCCCAGGTCCCATCCACAGCTCACCACTTCTTATTCTGTGATCATGTATCTCTTGGACTGTGATAATTCAGTGACCAACCAGGTGGGCCAAAAGCCAAGAACCCCATTTTCATATGTCTAGCACTTTGTCATGCCGTCTGATGCCACTTGGACTCTTTCTCCTGGCCCTTTCCCTGACCCCATATCCTTGTAGGGCATTCTACCACGGGTGAGAATTTCAAAGTAGCTCCATATATACAACATTCCAGTTTACAACCTTGAACAGTTCCCTCATGCAGCTCTGTCAATTATGGCAATAATTTTGGAAGACTTTTTTCCAGGGAGGAACATAGAAAGAGGCTCGTTCAGGTGACTGCAAGTGAAGAGGTTCCTATAAGAATATCTGGGGACATAGCGATGCTTGGGGCGTGCTCTCAGCGGCAGATCTGGTCCTTGTGGAAAATCAGATGTTGATTCAGGATCCCATGGGAAGTCCAGCAGGAAAGGTCACTGGGTCAGGCTCCTGTGCCTGGCCTGTGTCTCGATGTCAAACCTGGTGTGTTGTGGACAGTGTCAGGTTCCAGAGCACAACATGCAGCAACTCACCAGGGAAATGCTTCTGGAAGAGAGCTGAGAGAGTCACTGGACCCTGGAATCCCGTGGCCTGTTGGGAATAATGAGGATGATTTTCAACAAGAGCCACCTTTTTCTTCGCACTTGCTTTGCAACCATTTCCAATACCCCATCCTCCTGCAAGACATGCCTGTTCTTCCTGTTTTCCAAATGAGGAAGCAGAGGCTCAGAGCAGTGCAGTAGCTCTCTCTGTCACCGCCAGTGGGTCAGAGAGCCAGCCCTTGAAGCCTGGTGTGTCTCCTTTCAACCCTGAGTAATTTTCACTGTGCCATCTAACCCAATCTAGTCACACTCTTGACTATTTTGGAGCCAGCATAGAATGCAGTGCTGTCTTGTTCTAAGTGAGCAACTGCCTGGGTCCTGGACCCCAAGAGACAGTCAGAGTCAAAAACTTCTTTCGTTCCTTCCCAAATCCAGCATTCTGTGGGCTGAGGATGGTGGCTCCTTCATGACTTCAGGTCCCTGGACTACACAGAAGCCCTGATGCCAACACCTCGTTTAAAATTTAGCAATTCAGTCATCTCTGTGGAAGCCAGGCAAAGTGCCAGCACCTGGATTCAGGGGCTTTTGTCTCCTCCCACAGAGGTCCCACCTGTGCAGCAGTGACCTGAGGCTCTCTGGGGCATGTGGGTGTAGAGTATGGCTTCTGAAAGTGGCATTTTCTGTCCCAGGAGCCAGCGTGGACACTAACCCTGGGGGCTCCCTTGAGTCCAAGTCAAAGGCCCTGGGATCCAGGCAACCAGAGGAAACCCCCAGGAGTGAACTGGGGTTGGAGCGCTTGGAAACACCCAGCTTGGTGTGTAGGAAAATACACGGTTCACCGCGTAATGCACCGCAGAGGCACGTGATGTTCTTCCAGGGGATGCTCATGTAAAGGAAGCGGGATTTTTAAAGGTACGCTTTTAAAACATGCTTGCGAAGTATTTCAAATTCCAGGACTTCACCCACCCTTTTCTTCTTTCTATGCATTTCCTCCCGATATCAGACTGTATGAGCCCAGACACCTTTAAGCCTAACTCACCTGTACTTGGCTTCTTGTAGTGTTCCCTCGCTGTGTTGAGAGAAGTCTGGTGATCTTCACCATTTAGGGCTGCCTGACGCGGCAGCAGAGCCCAGAGTCACCCTCACCCTCAGCTGCATAGAAAGTCCTTCCTTAGGCCAGCAAGGGAACACAACGCTCCACTTTTAAGACACAGCCCCACCCTGGAGCATACGAGGTGGACCAGAAACACTTTGGCTTGAATTATTATGCCATATTATTAGCTCTGAAGGAATGAAAAGAAGGTGGATAAATCACGATGGCTCCACTTGAAGGGAGCTGGAGGACTGGAGTCAGTTTGCGTGTGGCAGAGAGGAGGTTAAGACCACTTAAATTCCACCAGGGTCCAGTAAACCAGCCATCATCCCTGCCGCTCTCCACACGAGCTCCCGCGGATCCCTGGGGCTGGTATGGGGGTCCAGACAGATGCTGAGACGCTGAGAGGTCACTCTGCCCACCACCATGCCCAGGTATTCACTTCTTTACATTACGGAGGGATAAGGGAGCGATTTCATGAGAAAGACTGTTATGCTGTGTGAAGAAATTTTTCTAAGTCTTTCCAGTTCCATCCAGCTTAGGTCCCCACTTCCGTGCTCAACTCTGCTGGGCAGGCAGGACTTACCCTCTGCAGAGAGCACAGCAGAGGCTGCCCCTAAAAGCGCAGGTTGGAACCCGCTCTCTTAAAGTAGCCTAGTCCGCTATGGTTAATGACTGAAAATTCAGTCCAGCATTTGTTCTGCCAGTGTATCAGATAGAAACAAAAACCCTTTGCATAGGACATTTAAGTGTTTATAAATGCAGTGGGATAATATTTTGACATAACAAAAACAACAAATGCTTCCAGGTACCCTATGCCTTTACCCCCAATGAGGCATCAGCCAGGACACATAATATGTACTAGACAGAGTGGGATGTAGAGAGAGCAGTTGAGTTTCAAAAGATACTCTTTTGACTTCCAGGTGGGTGCCGTATCCCCCTCGGGTGGGGAAACTGAGGCTGGAGGCAGGCTCAATAAAGGAGATGGAATCAGGAAAAAAAAAATACGCTTTTTTTTTTTTTTTACTTTTTATTGTACTAACTTACATACAACTCAAATTTTCCCATTTTAACATTCCCAAACTAGATTTTTGACACTCAGATATGAAACAGTAATCTGAGAATGAATGGATTTTGAGTTTCAAAAGCTTGGCCCTCCCTGAGAAAGTTAGGGCATAGATGAGTGCGTGCTCATTTTAAGTTATGTTTTCTTACCCTGAGGAGTAGATTAAGTTTACCTGGGCTGGGAGAGGATGAAGGAACATCAGAAATGAAAGGGGGAATTGTAGAGGCAAGACACTAAGCAAAAGGCGCAGGGCCCTGCCCCACAGGTCAGAACTCTAGATGGCAGAACATTATGGAAGGTGGTGAGATGGCAGAACAGAATCCAAATGAGTTAAGAGGTCCAGGAGCTTAGGGTAGCCTACATTCTAGGAAGTGCACTCCAATATCACTACTGTACAGACATGGCCCTGACTACATGGCCGTCCAGGCTAAAGGGCACTTACAGAGTCATAGAACTTCCTTGCTCTCCAGAGTGGCTGGGAAACAGTAAAATAACTTCCCATGTGTCAGGGGTAGCACAGAAGGACACATCAGCCCCACCAAGCTTCCTTTGGCCCCAGAGTGCCATAGGAGAGCAGTTGAGCCTCCCATAAGAATAGCCCAGACTAGCTGGGAGACTGTTGGCCTGGGGGGAACCTGCAGGGAGGAGTGAGGATGACCAAGCAGCAAGCAGCATGCACAGGTAATCAGCTGCGACGACTGTCTCAAGGGATTCCCAAGTGGACAGACAGAAGATGATGGAGGGCAGATGCCCATTTCCACCCATTCCATCCAAACCATGGCACCAAGGAACCATCCAGAACACAGCCACAACCCAGAAGAATATGGGAAGAAGCACATGTGTGTGTGCACATGTTATGTGTGGGAGGTCGGAATTGCCTGACAGCTCCTTTCTGCCCTCCGGGGGAAGGGGACTTAAACATAAGTGCTGCTGTACAAACCTAAAGCTGCATTTCTTAAAAACTTTGAGCTTCAAACTCTGTTATTTTATTTATTCTTTAGAGCAAATTTTAAGCACATAATCCTCAGAGATATTTTTGGAAGCAAACTTTATTGCCATAGCTTTAAAGTACAAATAGATGTATTTCTGCCTGTGGATGACAAATTGTAAAAATCATTCTTGAATTAGTATTTTACTGCTATGGAAACGATAAAAAACAAAGACAAATTTTCCATAGATTTTTATTCTTATCACAAAAACATAAAATAATAAATCCGCTAGACTTTCAAATTACAATAATAAAGTCGACAGTACTTTTCTTCTTCTGAATCTGAAATAAGAACCTCACCTATAGGAATAAGGTGATAATTCAGTCCACTTAGGCTGAAGCCTGAGTGAGTGCGGAGGCCTGGAGAGGTTTCATACTCCTTTCCAGAAGGCTTTTAGTGGATGTCACAGCCACACATGGATGTGAGTGTTGTGATAACGTGAAACCTTACTTGAAAAGAACTGGGTTTCTCTTAGAACTGCCAGGGGAGCAAGTTGCTGTACGGAGCATTGTGGGAACACAGGCTCAGGCACAAGAGAGATTCTCAGCCAGTGAGAATCTGACCTTTATTACGTACATGGCACGAGCAGGAGGGGAAGTCCCCTCTGGCCGGTCCCTGGGGAGGCCAGCTGCTCGAGTCAGGGTCGGAGGGTGATGGGCCCTGTCTGTGCAGGCCAGGGGCAAGGGCCCTGCCACTGAGAAAAAGCACTGATTAAGCAACCTCTGTGCAGCGGTCCTGCCCTGGAGAGCAGCTGGAGCTGCTTGTTCTCAGTTTCAGGTGCATCCCATTAGACCTGCAGTCTCCCCTGGGCTGCAAAATGGGGACATTGAAACAGCCACTGGCAAACAAGCAAGAGTGGGGAAGGAGGAGGCGGGGTAGGCGAGGGCTGGCAGGTGGCTGCTGAGTGTGCCCGTCGCGCTCGGCACTGCCCAGCCTGGGAGGGACGGCTAGACTCGAGCTCGCCGATTTCAGTGATGCCTGTTGAGTTGAAGTCAAGTAGGCAGTTTGAGTTTCTTCATGTTACTGTGAGAAGAAAGGCTCCACGTACATAAAAGAATAAGAAAATGTCATAAAGTAAAGTGATGTTTTTACTTTTTGAATGTAGATAGAAATTTTCTTCCACAGAATTCCGGTTTTGTTAAATAAAACATTTTGTGGCAAATGTGCTATTGGAAATATTTGAGAAATCATTCGTGATGATGAGTAGAGAAGTAAGCAGATAAACATTATTGGCGATAATGCTTCAGTGATGTCAATGAAAAGACAAGCAAAACTCACTTGTATTGTAAACAACAAACTGCCCAGCCCTTATGTGAGAAGCCCAAAAACTACTAGTGACTGATGAAAACACAACGTGGATGTCACCCGAATGATGACTCTGTACCAGGAGTGCTGTCTGACCCGTTATTACTTGACATGGTTCCTGCAAACCCCTCACCCTCCCGAGAGCAGCCTGGGCTGCACTGCTTACGTGGCCCTGCATGCCCGGCCCGTAGCGCCCTGCTGCTGCTCCCGGCCCCCAGGCCTGCTGCTGCTCCCGGCCCCCAGGCCTGCTGCTGCTCCCGGCCCCCAGGCCTGCTGCTGCTCCCGGCCCCCAGGCCTGCTGCTGCTCCCGGCCCCCAGGCCCGCTGCTCCCGGCCCCCAGGCCCGCTGCTCCCGGCCCCAGGCCTGCTGCTCCCGGCCCCAGGCCTGCTGCTCCCGGCCCCCAGGCCTGCTGCTCCCGGCCCCCAGGCCTGCTGCTGCCCCAGGTCCCCAGGCGTCAGCTCCCACCGTCCTGCACCTTTATGAGGTTCTCTGCAGACCCCAGACTTGGAGCGCCCTCCCGCCGGCCTGTGCCCTGGCTTCTGGGGCAGCTGGACTCTCTTGGCTTCGACTCCTGAAGGCAATTCACTGCCTTCCCCAGACTGGTTTTCCAGCACAGTCTCCAAACACACGGCACGGTTCCCGTTGTTCAGAAGCCACAGAACAAAGTGAAGACCCCGCCCTGCGCTCGTTACTGCCGGGGCTGGCTGGCCCTGTGTTTGACTCTTGAGCCCAAGAGCTCACCTCATCCAGCACAAGGCACTCTTCCCAGGAGCACTGATAGGGCTGGGGATGTTGGGAATGTGGGGAATGTGGAGAGAACGCAGACACTCATCCTCACTCGGTGCAGGTTGTCCACTGGGGACATCAGGAAATACTTGAAGGCTAAGGAGGGGTGGGGGGAAGCTTACCTTCTTGTCCCGACTCCAGCCCATTCCCTGGACACGCTGTGTGCGCTCATACTTCCTTGCTGTCCCCTCTTGTGGCACACTCTCCCCTCCTCTCTTCTTGGCAAGTCTCCACGCACTCTCCATCACCAGTTCAGATGTCATTTCCTTTAAAGAGTCTCTCCACTACTCCCTAGGCAGTGAGAACATCCGTAGCTGCATCAGCTTATTTTTGTTGCCCTTTAATAATTTCATCCTAATGGTAATTTCCTTTTTATTACACTCTCAGCTCCTCAAGAGCTGAGGCCGTCACTGTACATTTCGTCCCTCTGAAGTTGTTCATGTCCTGATGTGCCAAGTCTGCTACTGCCCACCCTGGACGCTCGCTTTCTGAGCACCTGCATTCTCACCTGGGGAGGATACTTGGGCCCACACACAGGACAAGCCAAAAATGCCAGGAGGTGAGTGTCCTGTGGCAGTCTCAGCCAGAGACATTGGTGTGTAGCTGGTGGGTGAGCAACCAGTCTCTCCACCCTTATTTGGGGTGACTCTGAGCATGCCTTTCACTGGCTCCCAGAGGTTCCGGGGAGGTTGAGTCCCAGAACCCACGGTGCCCACTTGTCCAGTAATGCACTGGAGATTGACTTCCTCTCCTCCCCAGACTCACTTCCCCAGCCCCCAGCTGCACTTCCTGCGACTGCCTCCCACATCACGGCTTGTCCTCACAGCCTCCTCTCAAAGTTGGCCTTGGGAGATCCCAAATGATACATATCCCCAGAGCCTAGGTGCTTAATAAATGCTCGATTAATAAACTCAGCCCTGAAATTGATCAGAAATTCATTCATTTATTCATTTACCCATGCATGCAATTGTTTTAGTTTGCTAAAGGCTGCCAAAGCAGTATACCAGAAATGGGTTGGCCTTTACAATGAGGCTGTGAAACTGTCCAAATCAAAGCATCATCAGGAGACGCTTTCTCCCTGAGCTGCAGCTGTGAGCGAGCGGTTAGGCCCGTGGTGGCACCCACTCACCTCTCCCCTCTCCTCCAACCTCATTGCTTTCAGCTTCTGGTTAAAGTAGCCTCCTCTCAGCGTCTGGGTTCCATTGATTTCAGCTTCTGGCTCCCGGGGCCGTCTCGCTCAGCGTCTGCGAGTTTCTCACTGAGATCCTGTGTGTCTCTGTGGCCTTCTGTCTTCGGATTTCTCAAGTTTATTAGGGACTCCAAGAAGAGGATTAAGACCCACCCTGGGTCATGCCCTGCTAAATTGATCTAATCAAAAGACAGGCCCCATAACAGAATCTTATAAAAAAAGTCCCATCTACAATAGGTTTTATACCTACAGGCACAGATTAGCATAAGAACATAATTTTCTGGGGTCCACAAATGACTCAAACTGCCATGGCAATGAAAGCTCCTGGGGGATCCTTTGGGTTTTAGGCACTGTACAAGATGAAACATGATAGATTTGATTCATCATTTTAAGGAATTTAAAATCTAAAACATATATAATACATATAAATATATAATCTTACTAGCTAGCTATTTTGCTGTCACAAATGACCTCCAAATTTAGCAGCTTATAGCAACATTCTTTATCTCATAGTTTCTGTGGGTCAGTCTTAGTTTGCTAAACTGCTATGACAAATACCAACAATGGGTTGACTTAAACAACAGGAATTTACTGGCTCAAGATTTTGAAGCTCGAGGTCCAAAATTCAGGCATCAGCAAGGCAATGCTTTCTCCCCAAATTCTGTAGTACTCTGGTGCTGGCCAGCAGGCAAGCCCTGGGGCTCCTTGGCTTGCATCTCTACCAGAGTCCCATTCAACGTGTCCTTTCTCTTCTGGATTCCATTGACTTCTGGTTTCCGGCTCCTCTCCCATGGCTTTCTCTGTCTGAATCTCTTCTGCTTATACAGGACTCCAGCGATCTGGATTAAGGCCGACCTCCTCCAGGTGGGCCACACTAACCGAAACAAGACCTTCAGTGGGCCCTATTTACAATGGGAGTGTGGATTAAGGTTGAGGGTGTGTTTAAACTGGGGCACGTAACTTAATCCAGCACAGGACTGGCAAGCTGGCGCTGCCTGTCAGGAGGAGGCGCCCTTCCTACCTGCCCCTCTCCATAGTCTACGCAAATTTGCCAGCAAGGATTCTAAATATCCAAGTGAGAAACGCATCCTCTCTGCTCTCCACTTTGCTCAGTCGTGTTTTGGGTACCTTGCGTTCAGTGAGCACAGGAAGCAGCATTTCCCATCTTTCCTTGGCTGACCACTAACGTGGAGAGAAAAATTCCTACACCCAAAGAAGTGTACACCCTACCCGGCCCACATTCCCCAGGGAAGCTGAGGTTCCCTGGAGAGCCAGGGAGCAGCCCTCCTGGTGCCTCGTCCTGACCAAGCCAGCACTGAACTTGCCACACAAGGTCAATCACCCAAGAAGCTCCTTTCTGGGAAGCAGTGAGCAGCAGTGGTTAAGGCAGTGGGCTCTGGCTTAGCTATGCAGAAACTGCCTTACTTTCCCAGGCTGTTTAGCTTCTGTGTGCCTCAGTTTCCTCATGTACAAACTAGGGGTGATCATAGTATTTAGCTCATGGGGTTAAATGGAGATTAAACAAGTTAATTCCATGGAGCACTTAGTGCCTGATACTCAGAAAACATCAGGTGTAATGACCTTTACCATTTCTTTGCTGTGGCCTTTTGGTTTTATGAAGAATTCTGCCACTGCTGCAGTAGGCCATTTGGGCAGACATTACTCAAAAAGTAAATCAAGAATTGAATCACCAAATATTAATGAAACATGAGTGCAATGATCTAAGTTATGGGTCTTCTTTCTGAGGAACTCATAATGTAATTGAGGAGGCAAAATTCATTCCTATAAATCAAGGGCAGAAAACACAAAGAATCCGTGAGAAGGGTTGAGTGCTATCAGGCCGCAGCACAGAGGGGTGGAGGCTGGTCTGCATTTTGAGTTGGGAACCCATTTTTGCCATGTCTTCAAATAAAGCCCTGGAGAGAGGGGCTACATTTCCCAAAGAGCAGGAATGTCCCAGGATGTCGGGGGGTACCACCCAGACACTCTGCGGAGCTATCCCACGTGGCTGACTTCTCTAGGGTACGTTGAATGGGTCATGGTTTGACTCAGTTAATATTGACCAATTTCCAAGGTATTTTTCTAGATATTGATGGACACACAAAGATGGGGACAGTAGGTGCCACACTGAAATGTGTTGTCTGTCAAAGGGAAGGGGACTGTGCGCACACACACACACACCATGTGGCTGCTCTACCAGCCATTCCAACCCCTTCCATCCCTTCTCCACTCAGATCCCCCTTCTAGGGCAAAGAGCGTGAGAACCGAGGCAAACCTGCACCGTCCCCAGCCTTCAAGTTCAGGATGCTCCAGGGGATTTTCTCTTTGGGAATTCAAAACCTCAAGCAATTCTGGGGTGTCACTTGCTTTCTGGAAAGTCATGGACAGAGTTGCCTTTTGAATGAGGTGCTTGTTGAGAAACAGGATTTGTTGGTTTTATCTCTAGGTGTGTTAATGGGGGGACTCTCCCCATTTGCATGTGTAGCCAGGTTCTCCTGCCCTGTGACTTCCCTAAGCTGTGGGACTGAGCCCCCCATAACGCTGCGTCCTAGACTCAGGCCAGACAAGCCCACCAAGATTTTGCTACCAGTCCTCTGGCCTACAGGCACACCCACATTTTTCTTTACTCTTTATTTCCCCTGTCTTAGTATGTCTATTTTGTTGCAATTTTATTTTGTTAGAATTGTCTTTTGAATATTTTCCTGAGATGTAGTTTATGGATCCTGTACTCTCCAAGATCTACCATGCTGCAAACTCTTTCTTTCCTCACATGAATCTGGGATTCTTCCTTCTCATTGATATTTTCGTCCTCAATAATCTTTAAATAATGTTTGATTGTCTTTTCCATCTCATGTTGCAGGTAACAACACATCTGGGTACCATCTGTTCCACATTTTCATTTGATATTCTGCTCTTTCATCCTGGCAATGTGTAAGATTTCCCTTCATCATTGGAATGTGCAAATTCTATCAGCACATATCTGGTTATATGTTTGTTGTTTGTTTTCATTAAGCCCTGCCAGGGCTCAGTGAAACCTTTCATTTTGAATATTCAGATTTCTCTTTAGCTTTGGGAAAGTTTTTTTTTTTTTATTGTCCTCTATAAATATTACTTCTCTGTTTCCTTTTTCTCCTTCTCCTTGGACTTCCTCTTACTCTCCTGCCAGCTCTCTTGTATCTCTGCAGTATTTCAGCTTTTCACTTGTGATTTAGGCATCTTGTATTTTTGTCCTTAGGGTGTGATTTCTCTGGTTTCATCTTCCAGAACAGTAACTTTGTTCCTAGCAGCAACTCTTATGTTTCTTACTTCATATATCAAAATTGACAATATGAGCTGTTTTTAAGTGTTGATTCGTTAAGTTTTAGTTTTGCTCATTAATTGTTCTCCTTGGGAGTTCTGCTCTCTTCTGCCTCTTTCCTTTGTTCTGTCTCAACAGAAGTCGCTTTTCACCTTGTGTGGCTTGACTTCTTCAAGATCCTGGGTTTCCACAAATGGGGTACGGCATGGCCCCGTGTTCTCTGGGGTGTGGCTTCCTCAGCCTCTCGGTAAGGGGCACTCCAGGTACCTCTGGGTCCCCGGTGGCAGGCTGCAGTGGACTGCGCCGAGGCTGGCGCTGCCTGCAGCAGCCAGGTAAGTGCAGGGAGGAGGTCAGCAGGGAGCTCGCAGGCCCTCTGCACATCAGCTAGGAGAAGGTGTTCTCTCAGCAGCCACAGACCGGGAGAAACTCTGGCAGACACTGTGTCACGTGTTGAGTTGTGTCTCCCAAAATGATATGTCATAGTCCCAACCGCCAGCCCCTCAGAACGTGGCCTCATTTAGAAAGACGGGCATTGAAGATGAAGTTAGGCAAGTTGAAATGAGGGCATGCTGGCGCAGACTGGGCTCTCAGTCTACCATGACTGGTGCCATAAGAAGAGGCAGATTTGTACAAGGAGAGACAGAGAGACACGCAAGGGGAGGATCCAGGCAATGACAGACGTAGAAATGGAGCTGACTCTGCAAGGCAAGCAGCACCACGGATTCCCAGCAAGCACCAGAAGCTCCAAGAGGCAAAGAAGCGTTCTCCTCTTCCCGTTTCAGGGGAAGCAGGACCCTGCTGACACCTTGATTTTGGACTTTTAGGCTCCAGAACTCTGAGACAATAAACTTCTGCTGTTTTAAGCCACCCAGTTTGTGGTAATTTATTGTGGTGCCCCTAGACACACTCTGCTTCCAGGCAAACCTTCTGAGCAACTTGTATTTAAGAGTAATGTTTGGGGTTATGCTTCAGAAGAATGAAATCCTTGTCTTAAACATGCATCGTTAATATTTGCCTTACTAATTTGCTGTTATTAGAATTCACAATTGGTTTTCATTCATTTTTATTTTCTGAGTTTAAAACTATTTTTTTCTGGAGGGTAAAAATACTGGAAACTGTTGACATGGAACTTTCAAAATAGTCTTTTCTTTCATTAGTAGTTGGATACCAAGAGATTCAGCTATGTGGATTTATGGAAGAGGAGTTAGCTAATCATCCGGTGATCATTTCGAGGGAAATGTCTGCTCTTTGATTGTAGGTGGAGTCTTCTGGGAGTTATATTGATTATTTGATTCACCCTGGCTGCCTAAAGCCGTATCAAATGCTCTGGGGATGTCCATTCACCTGGCTTCGAGGGCTGATCCTGGAGTTGGCACATTCCCTAGGCCTCGTCTGTTGTAGATATTCCCACATATCTCTGAATGCTGTCAGGAAATCACTCCTTCCCCTGGGAAGCAGAGCCATCAGGAAGGGCCATTCAGGCTACTAGCTTCCAAGGCCATCTCTCCTGCTTCATGGATTGACAAGTAGTGGCCAAATGCTAAAGCAAGCACAGAGGAAACCAGATGGCAAAAGGGAGATGGAATCCCAGTGGCATTATAGGACCTGCTGTGGCTCCTGGATCTTCAGCTTTGTTGGCCAATAATTCCCTTCTTTACATGAGCTAGCTGGATCTCCATTTCTGTTACTTCAGCTGAAAGAATCCAGATGATGACTACTACACACACACAGAAACACAAACACACATGGATTATTCTGCTAATTAGTTAAATGAACATTAATTGAACTTCAAGGACAATTACAGAACTAGATGCAAGAAGAGATGAAAAGTGATGTAAGATCCACCCATCTCTTGCTCTCAAAGAAATTATGTTCTGTGTGGTGGGGCAAGGCACCTTTCAGGTTATCACAACACAAGAGTCAAATAACAGGTCCATTTATAGAGGAGGTGATTAGTGACATAACATGAATCTTCAAGTAATGGTCTTTTCTTTTGGACATTTAAGGTAATAATGGCAAGTTCCAGAAATAGAATCAAAGTTCACTTTTTGTCTAAAGTACCTATCTAGAGCCATAGAATATCCAGATTTAGGAGGGACCCAAGCAGTATCATGTTTCTGAAGAAGGAACTGAGGCCCAGGGCAGAAAATTACCTAGACGAGCTCACACTGCCAGTTATTAGCAGCTTTGGCACTCAGCCCTTGCCTTCTGATTTCCAGTAGAGTGTTGCCACTCTGTTTTGCTTTAAGCTGGTATTTTAGCTGGGCAGACATAATTCAAGTATGCTGGTATAGGCATCAAGCTACATAAATGATACAATATCGATGTGTTTTTATATTTGGGATTAATATCATCATCATCATCATCAAAAATCATTGAGTGCTAAATTATGCAAAGCTTAGAAATAAACAGTACGAAGAAGAGATCTCCACATTATGAACTTGTCAGAACATAAATTAATTTTTGTAATTTAAAATAAGATAAAAAAGAATATTAAGCATCACTAGAAAAAAAAAATCAGATTTAAGCGTAATATAAAGAGGACATCATGGTGGGCCTAGGTACTTTACCTCTGTACACAGAAACTGTCCTCCATCTAGCCTAAACCCTTCCAGCTGCTGCCTGACCCTCCTTCAGCAGACAAGAACTGGGTATCACCCCCTCACAGCTGCCCCCCAGTGTGGGTGAGTCATAGACATCAGATAGCCGAAAGGAAACCATAAAAGGCCGTGGAACGCGCAAGGACCCTGTTTCCTCTCACATGGTTTTGTCCCTGCCAGAGGAATAATATTGGTTGTGTATTAATTATATTTTGGGGTCTTTTCATACTGTATGTATGTTCTCTAATGTCACTATGGGAACTATGAACACACATTCGACCCTGGACAAGTGGAATATAATAAAGAACTTGGCTGGTCTCTGTCTCCAATTGCTGGGAGGAAACTTCAAGTCCTTGAGATTTCCTGTGGTAGGAGTTGAATTCTGTTATCCGTGGGCCCCCCGCCACCTGAAGGTTTATGCTGACGAGATGACTCAGGGTGAGGGGCTGGCCATGCCACAAAGACCAGCCATGTGGTTATGGAGTTGGGGCTTTGAGATGCATCACATCAACTAAGTGTGGGAAGGGAGAGTGGCTGAGGATAGAGTTCAACCACACGGACATTGAGTCAACTGATAATGCCTACTAAGGAAACCCCAATAAAAACTCTAGACACTGAAACTCGGGTGAGCATCCGTGAGCCAGAATACACAGTGATGTGCCAGTCAGGTGACACGTTCTGGCTCCACCTGGAGCAGACACGGTGACTTTCATTTGAGACCCTCCCAGTGGTCATGTCTCTTCTTTTGGCTGGTTCTGACTTGTATCCATTTTGCTATAATGGAACTGAGTTCTGTGAGTCATTCTAGCAAATCACTGAACCTGAGGGGGTGATGGGAACCCCAGAGTTTGTAGTCAGTTGGTTAGAAGTGTGGGTGGCCCGGGAATCCCCAAAGTTGTGCACTGCCCTGGGCTTACACCCTGAACCCGTGGAGTCTGGCTTGACTCTGGGGAAAGCCAGAATCGTACTGTGTTTGGTACGGAGCTCACTGCACTAAGGCGCTTGGATTTCCTGAGCCTCTCTGAGCCCCATCTTCCACATGTTCAAAACGAGGACAGTGTCTGCCTGCCTTTAGGAGACCAGCTGCAGCAGTGGTGGATGTGACAGCCTGTTGTCATCTAAAACCGTTCCCCACCCAGTCAGTGCCAGTGGGCACCAGGTGGCGACACCGGGGCCATTTCATGCCGAGAGAATCATGGCTTCATTTGTCACAAGAGGGTCTCTCTAGGTGTGATTTGCAGGAGACACATAGGCTGTGAAAAAACACTGCAATTTAAAGTGGGCATTCTCGTCTTGCTGTGTGACTGGTAAAACAAGGGTAAATTATCTTGCATTTTGTTTGGTTGTTCATATGGAGGAGTCAACACTTAGGCCACAATGAAGCAAATGGCTCCAGGTAGTTTTGTCTGGGAAATTAGAAGCCTGAGACTGGTAAGTGGTAAGAAAAAAAATACAGAGAGAGGGAATGTGTGAGCAGAAAATCTCTGCGAAAATTGGTACTTTCCTTGGCAGACCCCAAGGCATGTGCTTACAGGCCTGTGCATCTTCCGCTTCCCTGAGGGAGCTTCCGCAGATGATATGCCATATCCATTTGTCACCAGTGATGCCAATTACATTTGTTGTTAACACAGAATAGAAAGGAAGAAGGTAGGATTTAAGATCAAAAGGCCGTTTAAATGGAGATGGTGGAAAAAACAAAAATCATCTAAGAGGTACCCATTATATCATTGTATTGTATTGTATTGTGTTGTATTGTATTGTACTATATCCTATCCTATCCTATCCTATCCTATTATATGACATTATATTACATTATAATGAATAGCTACTCTAGAGTTGACATGGGCTTTGGCTGGCAACAAGTCCTGTTTCATGTGCTTACTAGTCTGCCATCGCCATTGCCGTGTTGGAAATGGAGACACTGGAGCTCACAGAGTGTCCACAGCCTGCAGACCACCCCTGCTTCCCTAGCAGCCGCATTCAGTGTTGGTTTGAAGGGAAGACTTTGGGTCTAAACAGGAAGAAACCAGAGGACTCAAAACAATGGTTCTAGCCAAGCAAGGCTGATACACTCTGAACCTGAAGCAGAGGCTGTTTGCCTTGTCCCGCAGGAGTCCATCCTGGTGGCGTCCACAGGCTGGGCAGTAAGACGCTCCAGAGAACCCCTTTCACGGACAGACACTGGGCCTCACTTCTGGCAGCGAGACAGAGACAGATGGTAAACACAAACCAACGTGAGATCTGCTCGGTGGAGTAACAGAGGTTTGCAGGAGTCGTGGCAGGGACGATGTTGGGGTGGCAGGGCACATGAAATGATCCCAGGATGGCTTTTGAAAGGAGAGTGGGAGTTTGACATGTGGCAAGGAGGAAGGGACATCTCAGGGGAATGTCAGCCCTGGAAAATGCTGGATAAGCTTGGGACAAATTAAGCTGTTGAGAATTAACATGGTACTGCATGGGAGGAGAAGTGGAGACTGGATGTGGAGGGCTGAGGATGTCAGGCAGAGCTGCCTGGACTTCTTCCTGAAAGAGGGGACCATTAGGGTGATTTATGAGGATCAGTTTTTGTAAACAAAGCAAAAATTTCCATAGGCGCTGCCCTCAATGATTACTTTCCATTGGTGTTAAAATTATTCAGTTGAATGTGATTAGCTTGTTAGCTCTTCTGTGTTTACTACAAAAAAAAAATAAAAATAAATAACAAAATTTTTTAAAATAATGTTTAATTTAAATAAATCAGATTTGTAATATCTGTTTATAATCATCAAAAGAGATATTTTATATTTTGGTCATAAAATGTTTTATATTATGGCCCTACAACAAAACAGGGAAAAAATAGTATTTACACATTATCTACACCTTGTCCTAACCTCCTCCTGTACGTCTTCCTTACTGATGGAGTTGACTGCAAAGTCTATTATTCACTGTGTTTGGGGAGTGGAAGGAAGACAGAACAAGACCCTCCACTACCATCTTCTGTGGCCCGGTGGTGGTTACTACCCTTTGGGAAATACTTGGTGTGATGGTTAGGCTGATGTGTCAACTTGGCCAGGTAATTGGGTCCAGTTGTTTGGTCCAGCAAGCACTGGGCTAATTGTAATACAAGGGCATTTATGGATTTTAGTCTTCAGTGAGTTTACTGCATAGATGGCTGATTACATCTACATCAATCAGGGAGATTGCCATCAGTATGAGTGATGTTTTTTCCAATCAGTTGAATGCCTTAAAAGAGGAAGTGATTTCAGTATTCAGAGAGAATTTCCCAGCTCGTCCTTGGACAGCTGACATCTCCTGGGAACTAATCAAGGACCTTCAGTGAACTTTCCTCAGAGCCCCTGGTTTGCAGCCTGCCTGTGGAACCTGGACTTGTGCGTCCTCACAGTCACGTGAGAGACTCTTATAAAATCTCATACTATTGACAGATAGCTCCTGTTGAATCTGCTCCCTAGAGAACCCTGACTAATGCACTTAACCTACACAGTATTATATATAAAATTACTAACTCGATCCCTTTTCTAGCCCTTTGGTAGATTGAATTATGTACCCCCTCAAAAGACGTGTTCTTAATCTTCGCCTGCATTCCTGTGGGTGTGAACCCACTGTACACAGGACTCTTGAAAATGTTGTTTTTAGCTAAGGTGTGGTCCAAGTGAATTTCGGGTGGGCCTTAGTCTGTGTTACCAGCGACCTTTAGAAGCAGAGGCCATACAAGGAGAAGACAAAGCCAGTGGAAACCAGAAGAGCAGGCGCAAGGAGGGCAAACTCTTCAAGGGACGGAGGCCCAGATGCAACCCAAGGAACCCGAAGGAACGCTGCAGGCTTTGGAGAGAGAGCACGGGCTTGCTGACGCCTCGATGCTGGACTGCGAGCCCTCCAAACCATGAGATAAAAGTGCTTGTCGTCGTAGCAGCTCCGGCAAACTCACACAGCCCCTTCCTCTCTCTCAGGCTCTCTCGAGCACCAGGGCCAGGGCACAGCGAGTTTAGCCCAGAGCCTCTAAGGGCTGGTGCCGCTGTGGTTTGCCGAGCGAGGCAGCGAGAGCTGCGAGGCAAGGGCCCCCGCAGTGCCTCGGGGGCTCCGAACGCCCCACTTGCCACGGGGCTATTGAGAAAGACATGGGCCCTGGGTCCGAAAAACGCTGCAAACCAAGACCGAGCGTGAACGGGTTTTACATTTCCATTTAAAATGAACATTTTTGGTGTCTAGGATATGTGAGGACTTTAGAAAGACTTGCTGCTCACCCACATGGGATGACGGAGCCACTCCCAGCCCACGGCAGGCAGGCCCACTCCTGAAACATCGTCCACCTCACAAACAAACAATAACTAGACTGCAGAAGGAGAGTGCGTGGGGAATTGTCAACATACCCGAAAAAGAGGCTTCAGATGCAGATGTCCATAGCTACACACCACGGCTTACAATTTCCCTCCTGTAGAGAACTTCAAAACTAGATTTACTTAGAGATGTCTTTTCTGTAGGAATTTATTTCCTCTGCCATAGAGAAATAATATCAAATGCAACCTGGTGGAAATGCTCACTACCAAGCATAAGGGAAAAGGAAAACCTGGTTTGAGAATAGACTTGTGATCGGGGCCTTCTCAGGTGCAGGAGAGCCGGTCCCTTTCTTTGAGTAGTATCTGCCCGACATCTGCTTTATCTCATCCTCATAGTTCGTGCTAATAGGGTTAGTACAGAAAGCACTATCTAGAACGGCACTTTCTCCGGTCTGGGCTGTGAAGAGTGTATTCTTTATTGCAGTCAGCTCAATTATATTTTAAAACTCTGCTAGATGGCAGGGAAATGAGCACTCTTAATCATCGCTATAGGAAATGAATAAATGCATGCATTTATCTTGCACACAGTAATTGGCTGTGAAACATTCTGCAGTCCTTTCATTAGGGTGATGAGATCCAAAAATAGATCCCAAGTATGTTTATTGGAATCTAATAGACTCACCTGAAGAGTGGAAAATCGCTGTAAATGCAGCAGTTTGCAGAGACGTGTGTGCATGTGTGTGGGTGTGCATGTCTGCCTGCGTTCTGGAGGTAGCAGTGGGAAGGAGGAAAGCGGGTCCTAACTCACTCTCCCACCTGCCTCAGATTCCTCTTTGGAATAAAGGTGTCTAAGCAGTGTAACCCACCCTTCTTGGGATAATCCAGACCAGTGCTTGCACTTCCGCTGCCCCTCACACAGGAAGTGCCGTACTGCTGTCTTCTGCCTTTGTGTAAAGTCTCCCCTAGGCTCGGTTCGCTGTCGTTGAGAGCTCTGCCTGGGGCAGTGACACGCTGCGAGGCAGGGTTTGGGCCGCATGTCCCTCCCAGCCGGGTGCTCTGAACATGTTCCGGCAGCAGGAGACGCTGACACACGCGCTGGCACCTGGAGTGAGGTGGTGCCGTAGCAATGCCTCCTAATGGGAAAGCCCTGGAGCCGGGCAGGGCAGAGGCTGGAAGCAAAGGCCTTGAGCAGACGTCACAGTCTGCGAGATGGGGACGTGAGGGGCTCTGCTGGTGAGCACTCAGACGGCAGCGAGAAACCCTAAAGCGCCTCTGAAAACACCTAAGCCATCGCGCAGACTATCAGTGGAAATCTGGAATTCAGGACACCACGAGCAAGGGCTCAGAGGAAGTGGAGAACTTTGCAGACTGGAGGACGAGGATTGTCTCGGTTTCCGGAGCTGACGTAACAACGCCGCCCAATGGGAAGTCCTGGCCCACTGTTCTGAAGCAAGGAGGACTCCCACATCCAGGCATGGCGAGGCTGGCTCTGTCCCCAGGGAACCGCACTGGGGCTTCCTCGGCTCTCCCGTCACATGGAGATGCCCTCTCCTTGCTCCTCGGTTTCCAGCCTTTTCTCTTTAAAAGGCCTCCAGAAATCTGGATTAAGAGCCACTGTCATTCAGCCAGACCAGGCCATAACTAAAAACAACCCCTGCCAAAGGTCCTGCTTACCGTGGGTTAATATCCACAAGAATGCAGATCGCGACTGAGAACACGTCTAAACTGGGGTAATAGTTCAACCTCTCACAGGGATCCATGGCACCTACTGCAAGAGAGCGAGAGAGGACCCTGCAGTTACGTGAAAAGCAGAACTTGTAGGCGGCAAGTTGGTCACTTAGCTGAGGAGGTTTCCAACTTGGTTTCTTCTTACACACGGTTTACGGTAAAATGAGAGGGGAGACTAATAAATTGAGGGAAGAACTATTGAACAAAAGGAACAGGACAGGATGATTTGGGAAATTCTCAGTCTATCTTGATGGCAAAAGATGCTAAAATGTTGGCGATTCGCTGTTAGTGAAGCATGCTCTAGAGCAGGGGTTCTTGACCAGGGGACCACCGACCCCCCAGGGTCCATGGAAAGATTTCAGGGAGTCTATGAGCCTGAACTGGAAAAAAAAATCAACTTTATTTCCTCTGGCCTGTAACTGAAATCTAGCATCTCTTCCACTTATGAATGTATGCAATAAATTACAGTAGTATTCATTTTATATCACATCAGTTACTGCGTATCTTGAAAAATCGCGTACACTTATCCACACTTTGAAATTACAGTAGTTGTTAGACCTGACGCTAGTTGAGTGTCATAAAACCATCTGCCACCACATTCTGAGAAGGGGTCTGTGGAACTAAAAAGTCTAAGAACCCCTGCTCTAGAGAAAAAGCCAAAGGGTGTGGCTGGAAAACCTTTTGCTAGTACCTTGGGAGGATCAAAGGCTTGACTTTCTTCATCAAAAGGTGATCATTCAGTCACATGAAAGGCTTTGGGGAGAGTTGAAAGTGTGTGAAGCCAGCAATTTCAACAATTAAGGAAGGGAGCCAATGCAAGTTGATCACCAAGTAGACCCAGGGGTCCATTCAAGACCAACTCACCTGCCTCTTTCTCTCCGTTGTCCTGGCTTGCTCCTCCCCTGTGGCCAAGCACTATAAATGAAGAGCCAGAGGCAAATGAGAGAAACTGAACCTGGAATGCACCAGGGGGAAGGACTTTGAGGGGCTGTGGTGCAAAGGAAGAAAGAACTTGCTTTATGAGTAAAAGGATTAACTTGGGCTGCACACTCAAAAGAACGTATGGCTATGGCTGAGGTCATTCTTTTCCAACGATTTGAGCCAGGTGAGTGTAAGAAATAAATCCCGCCATTGTGTGTCCATGTCTTCTTGCGTCCTCCACCTGTCAGCACTGGGTGCTTCCAGGAGAGCCCGGGCTTGTAAGAATGCAGAGGCTCGTTGCACTGGTGCTCCTGGGATTACTGCTATCCGGGCAGATGGGGGTCTATTGAGATGATCACCTGTTTTCTCCTTTTTCATCTGGCTAATATGGCAAATTGTGTTGTTTGGTTTTGAATATTGAACCAATCTCACTTTCCTGGGATGAACCCCACTTGGTGGTAATATGCATCCTTTTGATATATTGCTAGGTTTGCTGTGCAAACACTTTGTGGAGTTTTGTTTCTGCATTCATGAGGGATGTCAGGGACATTCTGGCCTCTTATTAATTGTACTTCTTCCTCTTTGCTTTTCTGCAAAAGAATGTGTGGAATTAATATAATTTCTTCATTAGATCTTTTATAAAACTCACCAGTGGAAACTTCTTGGTTTGGAATCTTTTTTTTTTGAAAAAGCTTTTTTTAAAAGTTTTTAAATAAAAGTTCAATTTCTTTAACAGATATAGTACTATTCTGGTTTCATATTTCTTGGGTGAATTTTGGTAATTTGTGTCTTTCAAATACTTGGTCCATTTAGTCTAAGTTGTCAAATCTATGGGCACATATATTATTCATAGTGCTCTCATCAGCTTTTTATTGTAAGGTCTACAGGATCGATACTGAAGTCCTTATGTCATTGCTGATATTGGTAATTAGTGTCTTTTCCTTTATTTCCCTTGGTCAGCTTCTACAGTGCTACCAACTTATCTTAGGAAGAGCCAGCATTTGGTTTCTTGACTTTATTTTTTTCCCGTTTTGCTTATGCCTACTGTAATCTTTATTATTCCTATTATTCTGCTTGATTTGGGTTTGATTTACTCTTCTTTTTCCAGTTTCTTACAGTAAAAGTTTCAGTTACTGATTTTAGAAAATAAGTATTTAATGCTATAAATTTCCCTCTGTGCATTGCTTTCACTGCATTGCATGCATTTTGATAAGTTGTATTTTCACTTAGTTCAAGGAGACTGATTCTTTGACCCATTTGTTTTCTTAGAAGTGTGTTCTTAATTTCCAAATAATTTGTGATTTCCAGTTATCTTTCTGTTATTGATTTTGTATGATTTCTATGCTTTTAAATTTTTTGAGATTCTTTTTTATGGCCTGTCATGTGGATTATCTTGGTGAATGTTCCCACATGCACTTGAGAATAATGTTTATTCTGCTGGTGGTGGGTAGAATGTCTGTAAATGCCAATAAGGTGAAGTAGGTCAGCTGTATCCTTACATATTTTCTGCCTGCACATTCTATCAATTACTGAGAGAGGAGTGTTGAAGCCTCAAATACAACTGTGGATTTGTCCATCATCTCCTTTCAGATCTATCACCTTTTGGCCTGTGAATTACTCTGTTGTTAAGTGCATAGATATTTAGAATTGCTATGCTTATTTTGTAGAATTGATCCCTTTATCATTATGTAATATCCCTCTTTATCCCTGGTAATAATCCTTGTTCTTAAATGTACATTGTTGGAAATTAATATAGCTATTCCACTTTTCTTTCGATTAGTGATTGCATGGATATACATACAATTCTTCATCCTTTTACGTTTAAGTCTTTGTATTTAAAATAGTTTTTTTTACAGACAGTTTTCTTAGTTTGCCAGGGCTACTATTAAAAAACACCACAAACCGGCTTAAGTAATAGGAATTTTTTGGCTCAGAGTTTGGAGCTAGAAGTCCAAAATCAAGGTGCTGGCAGACCATCCCGTCTGCTAAGTCTGTGGCGTGTTCCCGTGGTGGTTTGCAGACAAAATCCATATCAACCTCCCCTCGTCAGGCGGACATTGCCGCTTCCTCTGGCTTTCGCTTCCATGACCAAATTCCCTTTGCTTAGGACTCCAGTTTGGCCTCATCTTAATAGGACCCTCCACGCTCCTGTTCACAAACGAGCTCGCACCTGCAGGAGCCAAACCGCCCAGCAGCCTGCGGCTGCCCTTACTTCACATGGAGAGTGATTATGCACAGGCTGGATTCAAACCCACCGTCTAACTAGCCGCTTTCTGTTTGTTTCCATCTTTACTCACTTCTTCTTTTCTGTGTTGAATTGGTTTAAATGGGCATTTTTATGATTGCATTTTATCTTTACCTTCTCGATTTTACATTTTTAAAATACTTCTATTTAAGCTTTCTTTACTAGCTGTCCTAAGGTTTACTCTGTGTTTTAAATAATTAGATTCTACCTTCAAATAACATTATTATACTGCTTCATGTGTGGTTTAAAGACCTTGTAACAATATATTCCCAATTCCTCCCTGGATTCCCCTAGGCCACAGTTGTCATATATTTCACTTTTACATTATCATTATTTTCGCTTTAAACAGTTAGCTTTTAGTGCAATTAAGAAAAAAAAAGGTTTTTATTGTACCTTCAGTTTTTCAATATCTGATCACTTCAAAACTGTAAGTTCATGTTTTTGACCTATATCATATATCATGTATCATATTTCTTCCACCTGAAATGCTTCCTTTATCATTTCTTACAGGGCTGGTCTAGTAGCAATGAATTCTCTCAGTTATTGTTTGAGAAAGTTTTAATTTCTCTTTCAGCTTTTGGAAGTATTTTCGTTGACAGTTTTTTTTTCTTCTAGTGTTAAAGATGACACTCCACTGTCTTCTTGCCTGCGTGATTTCTGATGAGAAATATGCTGCAATTCTTCATTCGTATTCCCCCCCACCCCGGCTACCTCCATGATTTTCTCTTTGCCTCTGGTTTTCAGCATTTTGAGTATGATATACCTAGGCTTTTTGTTGTGGCTGTGTGTGTTTGAAATTTTTCCTGCTTGGTATTTTCTGAGCTTCTTGAGTCTGTGATTTGTAGTCTATCACTAACTTTGAAGAATCCTGATTGCTATTTCTTTAAATATTTCTTCTTTCCTCTTCAGTCCTTCATTTCCATCTGGGAATTCACTTATAAGTATGCTTGTATGTATGTAGATTGCTTGGGATCTCTGTTTTGTGGTATCTCTGTGTGTTTGTGTGTGTTTAGCATT
Organism: Tolypeutes matacus; assembly: GCA_026826555.1. Classification (NCBI taxonomy): domain Eukaryota; kingdom Metazoa; phylum Chordata; class Mammalia; order Cingulata; family Chlamyphoridae; genus Tolypeutes; species Tolypeutes matacus. The sequence continues at coordinate 500,505 of JAKSZT010053833.1, forward strand.
TTTTACTCTTTTCCTTTGAGGAAGGGTAATGTTTATTGACCTATCTTTGGGATAACTGACCTTTCCGTTACTGTTTCAGGTCTACTGATTGGCCCAGTTAAGGCCCGTTCTTCACCTCTGTTGAAATTACTTTTATCTTTCATGTTGTCTTCCTTGCCCATTTAGAGCCTTTAACGTAATCAAAATTATGTTAAATTCCTGTTGGAGAAAGCCAGCATGTGAGCTATATCTGAGTCTGGTTTGTGTGATGACTTTGTCTCTTCAAACTGGGTTAGCTCTTTCCTTTTCCATGCTTCATAGTTGTTTTGAAACGACATGCTGCCTAGGATGCGGACATGGGGGTACTTTCTCAGCGCTTGGAGACGAGCATGCCTCCGCTGTGCCCTTAGTGTGGGGCTTGTGCTGCCCTACTCAGGGGCTGGACTGGGCTTTGGAGATCACTGTTGCTATGGTTACCTGAACAGTGCCACAGACTTCAAGTTCCTCCAGAGAGATCTTGTTTTTAGGTATGCCGAGTACACCAGAACATCCTTCCAAATGTCTGCTTCCTCCGTGGTTTTGGGTTCCCTGCTTGGCTTTGAGTCTTCTTTCTGCACTGCTCTGCAGATGGAGTCTGTCTCTTGCAGCTCTCCTAGCTCTACTCTGCAGTGACTTCTACGCACGTCTCGTGGGTGTGCTGGTGGAGAGTGGGGAGGGAACATTCTCCAAGGTTTGATGAAGCCTCAGCCTTAGGCAGGCCCTGGGCACCTGGGTTTTGGGGTGCAGTCTTTGCAAGTGCTTCCGCCCCTCCTCCCATTGTAATGCTGATCCTGGAGTGCTCCTACCCCTCCTCCCGTTGTAATGCTGAGCCTGGAGTGCTCCTGCCCCTCC
>JAKSZT010053833.1:501384-541051 GCA_026826555.1 Tolypeutes matacus
TGATGCTTTCCATCCATCATAGCGCAGGCACGATCAGTGCTCCTGGAGGGCGTGTTGGCAGGGGCTGCTCCCCCCTTAAAGCTTTCTCAGCTCCTCCCCCAGTCTTCCCTGCAGGCACTTGCTGGGCTGTATGGACGGCAAGCCCGAAAGAGTGTGTCAGCTGTGCTCTGCCTGCAGTGCCCGGGACCTCACACGCTCACAGTCGCCTCTTCCTGCTCCACCTGGTCTGTCGCTGTCTGCACCAGGTAAGCAAGTGCTTGGGTCCTGTTTCTCCCTGTGGACTCCTGTTTCCTACAGATTTCAGTTGAGTTGTTGTTCCTGAGACTTCAGGTCTTTGATGGGTTAAAGAAAGTCATTACTTTGCATTTTACCCAACCTTTCTTGTTGCACAAGTAGGTATAAGATTCTTCCCAGCTCTCTGCATATCCAGGCTGGAATTGGAAGGCATCAGATTGCATTTACAGTTCTTGCTATCATGCAGGAGGTTTGAGCCCATTCAAAAGGAGGAGCAGCTTAGGGAGCTAAGAGAAACCAACTTCTCCCTTAACAGTGCTTTTGTGAAATACGATAAGCATATCCTTAAGCATCTAGTGAAAGGTATAAAAATGTATGTCATCAAAATAAATATAAAGGCACTGCGGGTTTTTTGCGATGCATTGCCTTCAGAATTTGCATTATTATCCTTGTATTATAAATCACATTTTACTCATAGGTAGAATGTTACCATTGGGCTGTGTCCCTGATAATCATTTGCAATCACATAAGTCACAATCATGTGACAACCACTCAACCTTCAACTTTTCGGTCCATTTGAGATAGTTAAACTAGGCTTCGATTACTCCCCAGATGACCATAACTATATTAGCCACACAAGTTACTCTAGATTACTGAGAATATAAAATGTTCTATAAAATACTATAAAGTTAACAATACAACTCTAACTTGTGGTACAATCTGATCTGAATCTAATAAGATAATTAATATGTTAAGTATGATTTTACTCATATTTGAGAGTTTTGATAAATAATTTGGAAAACGTAGATCTCTTTAGTGATCCAATGACGTCTGAACTGATGTGTTCTTTATACCTCAAACAATGCACCTAAAATAAGATGACATTTTCAAAAGAAAAGGCTGCATTTCCATGCGTACTTCCTCTGGTGTGCTAACTTCCTTCTAAGTAAGGAAAGGTTGTAGATGCCTGTGTGCCCCCACATTTCACAGTAATGATGAATGCAGCACAGAGTTCGGGTTGGGGAAGGCGTGTGCTGTCCACGGAAGCTCCTGCTCTCCTTCTCAGGAACCTGTGTGCCTCCCGGGCCCGCCGTGTCCCCTGCCACCCTCATCGATGGGCCTGTTTTCCAGCGTGTTCGGGGCTGCCGAGTTCGTCCCACGTGTCTCTTCCAGCCGCCCTGATGCAGACCACAGCGGTCATGAGCCCAGAGATGACCAGAGTCTCACAGGAAGGTGGAAGGAGGAGCTTGGAAAGTCCTCTACTAAAAAACAGTGGGAAAGCTGGACAACATTATTGTCGAGACCCCTCATCTAAGGATTGCAGAAATTGATCACAGGCACCCAACAAATTGAGAACATTTTATTCAAGAAAAGCTGCTGAACCTCATGTAAGAACAGTGAGTGTTTGTGGTGTTTTCACCCAGGGTTTCTCACACCCGTTGTTCACCCCAGCTCCAGCATCCCAGTGGTATTCCAGGATGGGGAAAGCCAAGGAAACCAAAGCTCCATTTCCAGAGGGGCTGACTGGATTTGATCCTGAGCACATGTCCAAGGTGATGTCTCGGTGGTAAAAAGAGTCAGATGAGTCCGGCTTTGCAGCTCACCTGAGGGTGCAGTACCGACTGGGGTAAGCAGCAGACCAGCAGACCAGCCAGAGCGTCCACAGGAACAGACGGAGAATGAGACAGGCGTCGTGCGACTTAATAAATCCCCAAGGTCGCTGCTGGTCTGGAGGACCGCCAGCACCTGCAAGACCCAGCCCTAGCCGAACGCGGGCTCCGGGGACGCTGGCCAGCGCCATGTCTAGGAAGGCAGGCTTGGAAAGAAAAGCAAGAATTGAAGCAGACAGACAGGCAGGGCGGAGACCGCATCAGCTGCACGCTGTGGGGGAGACCAGCCTAGAGGCTTAGGCCAGGAAACCGCTGAACAAACGAACAAGAGATCGTAATACGGCACCAAGAACGAGCCCAGGAGAGCCGGAATCAGAGGCCAAAGTTGCTATAAAATATTATCTAAGATATCAAGTTTTCACCAAAAAAAATTGTGAGACAGGCCAAGAAATAGGAAATTGCACCCATATACAGGAGAAAAAACAGTCAATAGAAACAGTCTCAGAAAACTATTGTTTCCCAAATGCTGGACTCGGTGGACAAAGACGTCACAGCAACTGTTACATCTTCAAAGCAGTAAAGGAAATCCTGTTTAAGAATAAAGGAAAGTGTGATCATCAGGCTTATCAAATGGAGAATATCAACAAGGAGACAGAAATTATAAAAACAATGAAATGCAGATTCTGGAGTTAAAAACTGAAGTCACTGAAATGAAAAATTCACTGGAGGACCTCAACTGGACTTTTAAGCGGGCAGAAGAAATAATTAGCAAATTTGAAGATTAATAGAGATGGTCTAATCTGATGAACTGAAAGAAAAAATGAAGAGAAATGAACATAGCTTCAAAGACCTGTGGAATACCATAAAGTATGTGTAACGGGGGTCCCAGAAGGAAAACTAAAGGGTAATAAAAAGTAATTTTTAAAAATAGTGACTGAAAATGTCCCAAATTTAATTTTTTTTTTTACATTTCTCAATTAAATATAATGGATACATATAAAAAATTTTTTGAATCAAACAATATGTTACACAATATATTTGGTTCATAGTAACACATTCATACAGTATTTGTCCTTTTGTGTCAGGCTTGCTTCGCTCAACATAACGTCCCCTAGGTTCATCCATGTTGCCATATGCTTTATGACTTCATTTCTTCTTACAGCTGTATAATATTCCATCGTGTGAATAGATCACAGTTTGTTTATCCATTTGACTATTGATGGACACCTGGGTTGTCTCCAGCTTTTGGCAATGGTGAATAATGTGGCTATGAACATCGGTGTGCAGATGTCTGTTCGTGTCACTGCTCTCAGTTCTTCTGGGTTTATACCCAGCAGTGGTATTGCAGGGTCACGTGGCAAGTCTATATTCAACTTCTTTAGGAACTGCCAAACAGTCCTCCATAGTGGCTGTACCATCCTGCATTCCCACCAACAGTGAAGAAGTGTTCCTATCTCTCCACATCCTCTCCAACACTTGTAGTTCTCTGTCTTTTTAATAGTGGCCATTCTGATAGGTGTGAAATGATATCTCATTGTAGTTTTGATTTGCATTTCCCTAATCATGAATGATGTTGAGCATTTCTTCATGTGTTTTTTTGCCATTTGTAATTTTTCTTTGGAAAAATGTCTATTCAAATCTTTCTCCCATTTTTTAATTGGGTCGTTTGTCTTTTTATTGTTGAGTTGTAACATCTCTTTATATACCCTGGATACTAAACCCTTACCAGATATGCGATTTCCAAATATTTTTTCCCATTGTTGGCTGCCTTTTCACCCTTCTGACAAAGCCCTGTGAGGTGCAAAACTGTTTAATTTTGAGGAGGTCCCAATTCTCTATTTTTTCTTGTGTTGCACATGCTTTGGGTGTGAGGTCCAAGAAACCACCACCTACTACAAGGTCTTGAAGATGTTTCCCTACATTTTCTTCTAGTAGTTTTATGGTCCTGGCTTTTATATTTAGATCTTTGATCCATTTTGAGTTGATTCTTGTATAGGGGGTGAGATAGGGGTCCTCTTTCATTCTTTTGGTTATAGATATCCAGTTCTCCCAACACCATTTGTTGAAGAGACTGTTTTTTTCCCATAAGCGTGGCCTTGGTAGGTTTGTCAAAAACCAGTTGACTGTATAGGTGAGGGTTTATTTTTGGGTTCTCAATTCTATTCCACTGATCGATGTGTCTATCTTTATGCCAGTACCACACTGTTTTGACCACTGTAGCTTTGTAATATGTTTCAAGGTCAGGCAGCGAAATTCCTCCCACATTGCTCTTCTTTTTTAGAATACTTTTGGCTATTCGGGTGCACTTACCCTTCCAGATGAATTTGGTAATTGCCTTCTCTAATTCTGTAAAGTAAGCTGTTGGGATTCTGATTGGTATTGCATTGAATCTATAAATCAGTTTGGGTAAGATTGACATCTTCACGATATTTATTCTTCCAATCCATGAACACGGAATGTCTTTCCATTTGTTTAGGTCTTTTTAATTTCTTTTAACATTGTTTTGTAGTTTTCTGCATATAGGTCCTGTACTTCTTTGGTTAAATTAACTCCTAGGTATTTGAGTCTTTTTGTTGCTTTTGAAAATGGAATTTTCCCCCTGATTTCCTCCTCAGGTTGTTCAGTACTGGTATACAAAAAGATTACTGATTTTTGTGTATTGATCTTGTATCCTGCCACTTGGCTGAACTCATTTATTAGTTCAAATATCCTGGATACTTCAGGATTTTCTAAGTACAGGATCATGTTATCCGCAAACAGTGAGAGTTTTACTTCCTCTTTTCCTATTTGGACGCCTTTAATTTTTTTGTCTTGTCTAATTGCCCTAGCTAGAACTTCTAGTACAATGTTGAATAACAATGGTGACAGTGGGCATCCTTGTCTTGTTCCCAATCTTAGAGGGAAAGCTTTCAAGCTTTCCCCATTGAGTATGATATTGGCTGTGGGTTTTTCATATATGCCTTTTATCATATTGAGGAATTTTCCTTTTATTCCTATTTTCTGAAGTGTTTTTACCAAAAAAGGATGCTGGATTTTATCGAATGCCTTTTCTGCATCTATTGAGATGATCATGTGGTTTTTTCCCTTCAATTTGTTAATGTGGTGTATTATATTGGTTGATTTTCTTATGTTGAACCAACCTTGCATACTAGGAATAAATCCCACTTGGTCGTGATGTATAAGTCTTTTGATATGCTATTGGATTCGATTTGCAAGTATTTTGTTGAGAATTTTTGCATCTATGTTCATTAGAGAGATTGGTCTGTAATTTTCTTTTCTTGTAGAATCTTTATCTGGCTTTGGTATTAGGGTGATGCTGGCTTCATAAAATGTGTTGGGTAATTTTCCCTCCTCTTCAATTTTTTGGAAGAGTTTAAACAGGAATGGTGTGAATTCTTTTTTGAAATGCTTGGTAGAATTCACCTGTGAAGCCATCTGGTCCTGGACTTTTCTATGCTGGAGGATTTTTGATGATGGATTCAATCTCCTTAAATGTGATTGGTTTGTTAAGTTCTTGTATTTCTTGTAGCATCTGTGTAGGTTGGTTGTGCGTTTCTAGAAATTTGTCCATTTCATCTAGATTGTCTAGTTTGTTGGAATATAGTTTCTTATCCTCTTATGATTCTTTTTATTTCTGTGAGGTCATTTGTAACTTCTCCCCTTTCATTTCTGATTGTATTTATTTGCATCTTCTCTCTTTTTTTCTTTGTTAGTCTAGTGAGGGGTTTATCAATTTTATTGATCTTCTCAAAGAACCAGATTTTGGTTTTGTTGATTTTCTCTATTGTTTTTCTGTTCTCATTTTCATTTATTTCTTCTCTAATCTTTATTATTTCTTTCCTTCTGCTTGCTTTGGGATTGGTTTGCTGTTCTTTTTCTAGTTTCTCTAGTTGTTCAGTTAAATCTTTGAGTTTAGCTCTTCCTTGTTTTTTAATATAGGCATTTAGGGCTATAAATTTCCCTCTCAAGACTGCCTTCACTGTATCCCATAAGTTTTTGATACGTTGTGTTCTCATTTTCATTTGTCTCAATATATTTACTGATTTCAATTTTTGCAATTTCTTCTTTGACTCACCGATTATTTAGGAGTGTGTTGTTCAGTCTCTGCACATTTGCGAATTTACTTTCTTCCTGTCAATTATTGATTTCTAGTTTCATTCCATTATGATCTGAGAAGGTGCTTTGTATAATTTCAATCTTTTTATATTTATTGAGAGCTTCATTGTGACCTAACATGTGGTCTATCCTGGAGAAAGAAACATGGGCACTTGAGAAGAATGTATAACCCGCTGAGTTTGGATGCGGTGTTCTGTATATGTCTGTTAGGTCTAACTCATTTATCATGTTGTTCAAGTTCTCTGTTTCCTTGTTGATCTTCTGTCTAGTTGTTCTATCTAATGATGTGAGTGGGGTGTTGAAGTCTCCAACGATTATTGTAGAATGTCTGTTTCTCCCTTCAGTTTTGCCAGAGTTTGTCTCATGTATTTTGGGGCACCCTGGTTAGGTGCATAGATATTTATGACTGTTATATTTTCCTGGTGGATTGTCCCTTTTATTAATATATAATGGCCTTCTGTATCTCTCATAACTTTTTTGCATTTAAAGTCTGTTTTGTCTGATATTAGTATAGCTACCTCTGCTCTTTTCTGGTTACTATTTGCATGGAGTATCTTTTTTCCAACCTTTCACTTTCAGCCGGTTTGTATCCCTAGGTCTAAGGTGAGTTTCTTGTTATCAGCATATGGATGGCTCATGTTTTTTCAATCCATTTTATCAGCCTGTATCTTTTGATTGGGGAGTTTAATCCATTCATATTCAATGATATTACTGTAGATGCACTATTTACTTTCTTCATTTTATTCTTTGGTTTTCATATGTCATATCATATTTTTGTCTGTCTTCTTATTCCTTTGGTTATCCTTTCTCTATTCTTTCTTCTATACTCTCCTCCTAGCCTCTCTCTCCTGTCTTTTTCTTTTAGGTTCTAAAGCTTCCTTTAATATTTCCTACAAAGGTGGATTCTTCTTTGCAAACTCTCTTAGTTTCTGTTTGTTTGTGAATATTTTATACTCACCTTCATATTTAAAGGACAGTTTTGCTCAATAAAGAATTCTCGGCTGGCAGTTTTTCTCATTCTGTTTCCTGATTGTATCATACCACTGTCTTCTCGCCTCCATGGTTTCTTTCTGAAGAGAAATCTGTTCTAAGTCTTACTGGATGACCCTTCTACGTGATCATTTGCTTCTCTCTTGCTGCTGAGAATTTTCTCTTTATCTTTGACATTTGACATTCTGAGCATTATGTGTCTTGGAGTAGGTCTATTTGGATTTATTCTGATTGGGGTATGGTGTGCTTCTTGGACATGTAAGTTCATTTCTTTCGTGAGAGTTGAGAAATTTTCAGCTATTATTTCCTCAAATAGTCTTTATCCCCTTTTCCCTTCTCTTCCCCTTCTGGAACTCCATGACATGTATGTTGTTGTGTTTTATGTTGTCATTTAACTCTCTGAGCCCCTGCTCAATTTTTTCCATTCTTTTCTCTCTTCAATTTTAGCTGCTCTATCTTCGGTATCACTTATTCTTTCTTCGATCATTTTGAGTCTGCTGTTGTATGCCTCAAATGTGTTTTTGATCTCATCTGTTGTGACTTTGATTCCCATGAACCCCATTACCTTTCTGTTCAGGATTTCAAATTCTTCTTTGCGTTCACTCAATGTCTTCTTCTTTTTTTTTTTTTTTAAAGATTTTATTTATTTATTCATTTATTCCCCCCTTGCTGCTTATGCTCGCTGGGTCAGCTAACCACGCCATGCGGGCGGGCTTGCCTTCACCAGGAGGCCCCGGGAACCGAACCCGGGGCCTCCCATATGGTAAACGGGAGCCCTACTGATTGAGCCACAGCCGCCTCCCTCAATGTCTTCTTGATGTCACTTATCTCTTTAATTATATTTTCTTTCAACTCATTAATTTGATTTTGGAAATTTGTGCTCATCTCACTGATTAGTTCTCTCAAATTCTGCATGTCTTCTGGGACTTTGATGTATTCCTTTTCTTAGGCCATGTCTTCTATTTTCTTAGTATGGCTCATAATTTTTTGCTGGTGTTTAGGCATCTGGTTAGGATGTAGTTTACTCAGATGCCAAATCTCATTCTCTTTTATAGGGATTTAGTGGCAGGAGGCTGTGAGTTACCACAGCTCTTTGGTTTTTGTCTGGACCTGGATTGTTAGGATTGTCCTGCTGGTTGCTCAAAACTGGGCACTGGACCCAGTAATTGGCTGTAGAGTCACTTCCTGGGGCCTTGGGCAGGGAGACTATAGAGGCCAGGAAAAGCCTCTCCTACTTATTTTTAATTTTCTTATGTGCAATTCCTGCATCTGCCAGGAGATGGCGCTTGTTGGCAGCTCTCAATTCAATGCCTGGTCGGAGCGTATTTGTTGTGACACAGACCAGATCAGTGTGATAGAGCTTCCTGCCTGGGGGCTAAGAGCCCTGTGATTCAAACTTTCTGAGACAGTTCTCCAGTCTTCTCTGGTAGTCCTCTCCCTTTTCCCAGCTAGGAAATATTTCCACTCCCCTCTGAGTCCTCAACAATCAGTCCCTGTTAGTAGAGGAGGAGATTGGGAGGTTTGTGTATCTTTAGCCCCTTGCAGGCTCCAAGGCAAACAATGGTGCAGCCCCACCCGGCCTGGAAGGGCTCTCGGGACCAGGCAGACCAAACCTGGGAGTCCAAAGCAGGGTCAGCCCCGGGCTCTCTCTCCCCTCTCCCGTGGAGTCCTCAACAATTAGTCCAGGCTAGGAGAGAGGGAGATTGGGAGGGTCGGATTTCTCCAGTCCTTCACTGGCTCCCAGGGCAAACCACCATGTGGTCCCACCTGGCCTGGAAGGGTCCGTGGGGCTCCGCAGTCCAAATCTGCGGGTCAGGACCTGAGTCAGCCTTAGGCTGTGTCCCTCTCTCTCCCCTTTCCCGGAGTGGTAGATCCCTGGAGCCCCCTTTGCCTGTAGTTGCAGACCCAGAGGCCTGAGAATTCTAGAGAGTATGGGGGAGGGTGCCGGCAGCAGCAGCCTCTGCTGGTTCCAACTCACGGTTCTGTCACGCAATTTCCCTCTTTTGTCCAGATTGCCGTTTTTCTTTAGGTTTGGTCATACACATTGCATAAAGTGTAGAATTAGCTGGTCAAGTTTCACAAGATAAAGAAATCTACTGGAAATTTGACTAGGATTACATTGCAAAATTAAGTCTGCCAATTTATGGACATGGTATATTTTTCCTATTTTTTTTTGAACCCAGGATCTCATACATGTGAAGTAGGCACTCAACCACTGAGCTATATCTGCTTCCCTATTTTTCTACTTTTAAAATAAAGTGGAAGGAGAGATATTATAAATAAAGCAACAGAAGCATATCAAATTGAAAATGTAGGGATCAATAAAGTAAAATGTTTGCACTTTGAAAAGACTAATAAAATTGATAAATCTCAGATAAAACAAATTGAGAAGATTGAAAAATTAAAAGGCATGGACAACTCCCCAGAAAATGTAACTTACCACAATTGACAAAGATAAAAATATGAAGAATGCCACAAATAATTTGTATCTAGATTAGCTTTCCAACTAAAACACTGCAGGCATAGATGGCTTCACCTGTAAGTGTTATCAAACACTTAGGTAAAAAATAGCACCAATCATAATGAAACTTTTTCAGAGTATAAAAAAATTATGGTCCACAAAAGATTTTACAAGGCCAGCAAAACCAAGATATCAAAACAATTCAAGGTCAAATTGTGAAGGATGATTGCAGGTCAATTTCACTTATGTACATAATTAAAAATTTCTGCAATATGTTAGAAATTTAGATCCACTAATATATTAAAAGTACAATAAATCATGAACAAGTTGGTTTTATTCCAAGATTGCAATGTTGGCTTTACATTAGCAAGCCAATCAGTATAAAGCAAAAAAAGCTAAAGGTAAGGATAAATAGTTAAAATAAATAAAAATTTGTGGATACAAAATTAATATGCAAAAATCAGTTGCATATCTATTTACCAATCATAAAAAGTTACAAAATGAAATTTAGTCTAACATTCATAGACAAAATAATCAGTTAGAGGTATAATAGAAAAGAATTCAACTTTCGGAATATAAAAATAAAATATCTAGGCATTATCTTAAAAAAAATGTACAATGCCTATATAAGGAAATTATTCTTTAAAAAAAAGAAAGAAAACTCCTAACAGACACAAAAGTTGACTTAAACAAATGTAAAGATACATTAGATATATTTAATTGTCAAGTAGGAAGATACAGTATCATAAAGATGTCAATTTTAAGTAAATTTTAAAATTTAATATGATCTCAATAACATATATATTTGTATTGAATTAGTTATTTATAAAGTTTATATGGAAGAATACACAGGTGAAAAGAGCGAAGTTTTTCCTGATAAAGAATAGAACAGATGGATGAGATTATTTGATAGAAAAATATATTCTAAAGTCTCAGTTATTAAAACAGTGTGAGGGAAGCGGCTGTGGCTCAATCAGTGGGGCTCCCGTTTACCATATGGGAGGCCCCGGGTTCGGTTCCCAGGGCCTCCTGGTGAAGGCAAGCCCGCCCACACGGCGTGGTTAGCTGACCCAGCGAGCACAAGCAGCAAGGGGGGGATAAATGAATAAATAAAATCTTTAAAAAAAAAAAAAAAAAAAAAACAGTGTGATACCGGTGCATAAGTAAATAATAGAAGACCATGGAAAACCCTGATATATACTCAAATGCAAATAGAAATTGGATATATAATAAAGGTGGCATATAAGATCACAAGGAAAAGGTGACCTTTTCAATAAGTGATACTGTGAAAATTGAATGACCATATGAAAAAATAAAATAAAATGGGATCCGTTACTCCAACCAGGGTGAATCCCAGATGGATCAGAGGCACACATGTGAAAGATAAAACCACGTAAGTTATCAAGGAGAACATGTGTGAATGTGTTCATAACCAGGGAGTGGGAAAAACTTTTCTAATTATGGCTCAAAATCCGAAGAAACAACGGGAAAAAAATCCACTGTTGTCTCTAGTGAATTTCTCATCTCAGTGCCTACACTTTTAAATTTGCATTTGGTTCTTTTTCCCCCTAATGTCTATCTTTTTATTGGTTTTCTCCTTTTGATAAGCCACGGTTGCACTATCTTCCATTCTTTAAACATGGTCTCCTTTAGCTCTTTGAACATCTCCATAATAGTTTCTTCTTCGCCATTGCCTGTCGCTGCCAACAGCTAAGACCCTTACACGCAGCTTCTATAGACTGCTTTTCCCTTGTACTGGGTAAAACGTCCTGTTTCTTTGTGTGTCTCACAATTTTTTGTTGTTGTTAGAAACTGGACATTTTAGATGATACATTGTAGTAGCGCCCTCTCTCCACCTCCTGCCAGCCCTGCGGTTGTGGCTTTCTTGTAAACATCTGTTCCTTTGTTTCTTGAGTTTTCTGGACTAATTCTCTAGGTTGCTGTATTAGTCAGGGTTCTCTACGGAAACAGAATCAACAGGAGATATCTGTCAATAATAGGAGATTTTATAAGAGTCTCTCACGCGACCGTGGGGATGCACAAGTCCAGGTTCCGCAGGCAGGCTGCAAACCAGGGGCTCTGATGAAAGGTCCTTTGATGAGTTTCTGGGGGAAGTTGCCTGTCCAAGGACGAGCTGGGAAATTCTCTCTCAATGCTGAAATCACTTCCCCTTTTAAGGCATTCAACTGATTGGATAAAAGCGTCACCCACTGCTGATGGCAATCTCCTTGGTGGATTGTAGATGTAATCAGCCATCTATGCAATGAACTCTCTGATGACTAAAGTCCATAAATGTCCTTGTATTACAATTAGCCCAGGGCTTGCTGGACCAAACAACTGGGCACACTGCCTGGCTTGACACAGTAGCTTAACCATCACACGTGGCTTCTCTCACAGTGAGGCTGGTGATACCCCTGCTCGCTTTTATGACTCTTGTTTTACTTGTGTGCCTGGCTTTCCAAGGATGCCCTGGGACAGGAGTGCTTAGTGGTCAGCCAGTGGATGGTCAGTCTATGCCTGAGCCTCTCGAGCCAGCGAGGTTGCGGGATCTGTGCCGACCTTCAGGCAGTGCACGAGTCCGCCCCGCTCTCCGCTTCCCTCCAGGGCGCCTCCTCTCTCATTGGAGCACCCCATCCAGGCAGAGCCGGGAGCATACCCACGGCCCTCTCTGGTCTTACTGGGTGCATTTCCTGATATCAGTGTTTCCAGGAAAGCCCTTTTTAACCTTCGAGTTTCATTCCAATTTCAAATATTTTCAGTAATATTCAGATAGACCATGCTCTTAAAACGTTATTCATATTTTTCCTTTTTTAAAGACTGGATCCTTATAAATGTACTAATAATTTGTTGTGCTTCATTTCAGAGCCCCATATGCCTTTAATGACACCCTTTCACGTTTACCCTCCCCTCTCCCAGCACACAAATTAGCAAATTCAATTCATCCTTCCATCTCCAGGCGTCCATAGCTTATAGCTCCCTTTGGCAGTTTTTACCACTCTGCCCAATGTTGTATTTGCCTGTGTCTTAACCTCTTTATTGCCCTATAAGGCCGGGAGAACAGAAGACCATCTCTATTCATATCTCTAAATTTGCCCTTTCTTCAGCAGTCTTGCACGTAGTAGGCACTCAGTATTTTTGGTTGCTCTGTGCTCACTCACTTCTTCCGGACCTCCCACCCCTCATATGGGCCCTGAGGTTCCCACGTCTCTGAGCTCCTTTTTGTCCCTTGCATTCATGCAGCTCCTTCTTCTTGTGAACATTTGTGGGATGTTAGTCATCTTATGTAGAACAAGATATATCTGTCGCCTCTCTTCCGTGAAACCCTGCCTTCAGCAAGATTTATTTTAAGAACTCTGTGAAAAGAAACAATTTCACAGGCAACCCTGTGAAAACCCAGTCATTTGTCAACATGTGGGATCAAGTGCCGTGCAGCCCCGACGCCCCCACCCGGCCACCACTGGGCCACGCGGTCGTGGTTCTGAGCCGCAGCTGCCCGGCCACCTCTGCCTTCCCGGCTCCCTGGCGCTCTCGTCCCCCTGAACAGTGCGGCAGGGGCGCCTACACACGACCTTGTGGCTCCTAAAGGACCACCTTATGAAATCAGTAAGACCCCACTGCGGTAGGGGGGACGCGGCGGCTGGTGGCAGAGCTGGGCTCCAGGCGCTTCTGTTGACCTGAGCTTCGCGGGGTGGCGGGACCGTGTGCTTTCCCTGGACGCGGCCACGAGACAGCCGTGATCTGCCAGTGGCTGCAGCAAAACACAGCTGCTGGACAGAATTCAGAGGCCTTTGGGCGACGCAGGAGGGAAGAGGTTATCACCCAAAGCCCAGGGGGACAGGCTCCTTGCTGCCTGTGCACTGCTCCTGCCCAGAAAGGCAGTGCAGCCCGGTGGGGGCTGGCTCTCCAGGCAGGGCGGCTGGAGCCCCCTCTGCACTTTTATTGGCAATGCCCATCTTTGGCGATTGGCGATCTCTGAGCCTTGAGAAAGTGATGGCCACTTTGGGCCTCAGACCTCTTTTCTCTGAACTTAGGAGGCTGGGTTCAATGAGCCTCCACTTTTCCAAGATCAGCTGTGGTAAGACTCTTCAAGGCTGGAGCTAAACAGAAAAGGAGACGGGTGGCTTTTCCCTCTGTGCTCCCCAGCTCTCTGAGGTGACACATGTCGGGTGAGAGATGCTGGGAGTGAGTTTGATTTCCACGGCCCTGTGCATCAGACAGGAGGATTCATAGCATGTTCCACCAAACACCTCACTGGGAGTTTCTATAGCAACTTTCAGAGAGGAATTTCCAGGGCTTACAGATTCTGTCACAGAAACCCAGCGAGGGAAGAAGGTGCTGGGTGAGCGAGGAGGAGGCGGAAGGTGCAGGTACAGGTAGAGGCTGAGCAGCAGGCACCCCAAGCAATGCCAAGGAGCAGGGCACAGGTGGGCTCCAGGGCAGCTCAGGCTCTCAGGTCCAGTCCCTCACAAGCAGGTCACGAATCACCTGAGCATCTCATTTTCAGCAATAAAATATACCTCTAAAAGTTGTCATGCGGCGTACACGGGGGAACACTGCAGGATTCTCACTTGATCGTCCCTGAAAATTAGTCCAGCCATGAGCTTGATTCCAGTGGAGGGCTGTTCGTGGGTGTCTACAGAATAGAAATGAAATTATGCGAGCAGATGGCACGATGAAGAGACAAAAATATGAGCATCAAAGCTCTCTAGCCATGGAGATGCTAATTTTTGTACTTTTAATAATGACACAGTTTTGGATATCAAAGGCATCTTCTAGCTTTTAGATATAAAATAAAACCTTTGACGAGCACCCTGCTCTAAATCTCACACAAACATTTTGAAGGCGAGTAACAGCGAGCATGCCTTAACATACAAGGATGGAGTCCTGGGGAGCTATTGAACAAATAAATCTGCACACGCACCACGCCCCAGTGCAGGGCTGGGCCCTCTAGCGAGCAGGGAAATAAAATACACTGGAATTGGCCCTGGCAGGAGAGACAAGGCATGGAATACTATTACATTAAAAAGAAGATAGAAGCGCCTCTGGCTGGAAGCCTGCGTGGGCAGCACAAGGGTCTGAGCTGGGTCTCCAGTGAAGGTGAAGCTGGACTGAAGAGGGCTCCAGGTGAATGCCTGAGAGCATGAGTGAGTGCGGCGGCCAGCACAGGGCGTGGTCAAGCCCCGGGCTGACCCTTTCTGCCCACGGCCCTCCAAGCCTTCTGCAGAAACCCCTGAACCACTGGTCTCAGGGTCCTTCTCCCAAGTCAAGGCTAATCATAAGTTCTTTTTAGGATTTGTTGAGGGTAAAGTCAAGATTTTAGTTCAGTTGATGGCACACGGTAAGCACTACATAGGTTAAAAGAGAAAGAGTAAAATGAAAAACTGTGGGAGTTGGCAGTGAAGATACAGTCCTGCATTATGTTTGGGGTTAATTAAAGAGCATCGGTGAGTAGGGGGATGGTTGGATGGCCTGGCCTTGTTGGGCTATTTCTCTAATTCTCTAATAAAACTAAAATTGGCCACCGTTAGGTATGCCATGCACCGTCCCGCCCTGGCACGTCCAGCACAACGCACTCAGAGTGCCCCTTCATGACCAAGAGCAAAGCGCGTCTTACTTTTCGAGAGTCAGAGGTGGCAGGTGAGGGAGCCAAGCTCTGCAGATGAGGCCGTCTCCTTTTCTCTCCAGCCTGCTCCGTATCACTTACCCCGCCAGGCATTAGGGGCATACAGGCAGAGCTTAAGTTCTCCCTCCAAGGGTTTCGGAACCGCATCGGGAATAAGGGTAATGGGCAGAGGAGTCGCAGAGGTTGCACACTTACGTAGGTGGCCCCGACGCCGTGTGGGAATCAGCATCATCACGCTCCACAGGCTCCCCTGGGATGCCTCAGCCATCACTGTGCCCCAGTCCTGGGCTGTTGGCTCCTACCTCTGACAGCAGACACTGGCGACCCCTCCTCAGATGTCTGCCCCAGACTGCTACCCCCACTCCGGCCACACACTCAGAGAGCCAAAGGGCCTGGGAGTGGCCACCTCCACATGGCGGCCCCCAGCCCAGGGCCTGCAGGGATGGGAGTAGAAACCCAGCAAACGTCTCCAGCCTGAGAGCTCTGAGGTCTAATTTATACCTCAGCTTCCCCACACCAGCCTGAAGTTACCTCCCCTGGGACTTTGCCTGGGATTCCACCCTTGCTGGGCTTCTTCTGTTCCTTGTCCTGCTTTCACAAACCAGGTTTCCTGGGGAGCATTTCCCACGCAAATCATTCTCACAGGAATCCGCACCTCAGAGTCTGCTTCTGGCAGACCCAAGTATATTAGTTTCCTAGTTTACTGAAAGTGGGGTATTGAAGTCTCCATCTATTATGTTGAATTGTCCATTTCTTCTTAAAATTCCATCAGGTATTTTAGGACACAAGATTTTAAAAATCAGAAATTCCTGTATCCTTTGAAGAAATACAATATATATGTAAAATTTTTCCCAGAGAGGAACTCCATACACAGATGGCTAAACTGAGACTTCTAAACATTCAAGTAATAATACCAAACTTATAAAACTACCCCAGAAAGCACTCATTCCAATTCATTTTATTAGGCCAGTATAGCCTTAATACCAAAACTTGAAAAGAACATTTTTAAGAAGGGAATTATAGGCCAGTTTCACTGTTGAATATAGATGCAGAAGTCCACAGATATTACCAAATTGAATCCTGAAATATATTAAGAAAATAATACATCATAAACAGATTGGCTTTATGGCTGGAATACAAAGTTAGTTTACCAATTAAAAACCAATCAAGGTGAGATCAATGAAAATGGTAGAGTAAAAACCTGTGAAATATTTTCCCTACATAAAAGCAATGAAAATACTTAAGCAATACAAGGGCAAGAAGACAGTGGGGATACATATTAAAAGTGCAGAAATGAAAAACAACTGTCAAACAAGAATTCTGCATCCAGAAAAACTATCATTTAAAAATGAAGGAGAAATAAAGACAGTTCCAGATAAATACAAACTGAAATAAATACAAGCCAGCAGACCTGCTCTAAAAGAAATACTGAAGGGAGTCTTTCAGCCTGAAATAAAAGGACACGAGACAGTAACTCAAATCCACATGGAGGAATAATGAGCACTGGTAAAAGTAACTATATCAGTAAATATAAAAGACTGCATTTTTTTGTGTGTTTCTTACTGATTTCCCTCATGTGATTTAAAACCCAACTGTATAAAACAATAGTTATAAATCTAATTTGTGATAAAAGCATAAAGTAGAAAGGGGACAGAGCTATATACAAGCAATGTTTTTGTGTATTATTGAAATTAATTTGGTATTAATTTTAACTAGATTGCTATAATTTAGGATATTAATTGTAATTACAAAGGCAACCACTAAGAAAATAACTTAAAAATATATAGCAAAATAAACAAAAGGGAATTTAAAAAGTACACAAGAAAATATCTATTAAACACAAAAGAAGGTATCAATTGAGGAATTAAGTAACAAGAAAAATATAAAACACATAGAAAACAAGGGGAAATGGCAGAAGTAATGCCAGTAATTATATTAAATTATACTAAATACCAATGGATTAAACTTGCCAGTTAAAATGCAGAGATTGGAAGAATGCATTTTTAAAAAATGATCCAACTATGTATATCTACAAGAGACTCACTTTAGATTAAAAAACAAACAGGTTGAAAGTAAAAGGATGGCAAAAACTACCTCATGCAAATAGTAACCAAAAGAGAGTGGGGGCAGGGCAATAATAATAACAGACAATATAATCTTTAAGACCAAAATTTTTACTAGAGACAAAGGACATTCTATAGTGATAAAAGAGTCAATCCATCAAGTAGATATTTCAATTATATATATATATATATATACATAAAGGAGAATCTTAAAATACCTGAAACAAAAACTGACAGAATTATAAGGAGAAATGGATAATTCAACAATAACAGTTGGGGACTTCAATACCCCACTTTCAATAAAGAATAGAACAATTCAACTGAAAATGAACCATGAAATAGAAGATTTGAACAGCATTATAAATCAATCAGACCTAATAAACATCTGTATAGCACTTTACCCAACATCAGTAGAATACACATTTTTCTGGAGTTCTCACAGAACATTCTTCCGAAAAGACATGTTGAGCTATAAAACAATTCTTGATAAATTTAAGAGCACTGAAATAAAATAATATAATATAATATATGTTCTCTGACTACAACAGAATGAAGTTAAAAAATCAATAATAGAAGGAAATTTGGAAAATACAAAAATATGTGGAATTTCAATAACATGCTACTGAACAACCAATGGGTCAAAGAATAAATCACAAAAGAATCTAGATACTATTTTGAGGTGAATTAAAAAGAAAACACAGCATAGCAAAACCTATGGGAAGCAGTGAAAACAGAGCTCAGAGGAAAATTTATAGCTATTAATGTCTACATTTCTAAAAAACCTGACATCAATAACCTAAACTTGTACCTTACAAAACTAGAAGTACAAACTAACACAGTACAAGAAGAATAAAGGAAAAAAATAAAGATTAGAGTGAAAATAAATGAAATAGGAAATAGAAAAACAATAAACAAAATCAACAAAATGAATTTTTTTAAAAGATCAACATATTTGACAAACCTTTATATGGACACCCCAAGAAAAAAAGACAGGAGATTCAAATTACTAAAACCAGGAATAAAATAGGAGATATTAGTACAGAACTTAGAGAAAAAGAATGAATTTGAACTCTTACCTCAATAACTTAAAATGGATAAAAGACCTAAATATAAGAGCGTAAAACTTTATAACTCTTAGAAGAAATCACAGGGGTTGCCTTAGCTTGCCAAACAGCTGCCTATGAAAGTACTAGAAGTGGGCTGGCATTTACAAGGGAAAATTTATTAGGGTAAAAGCTGACAGCGCAAGTCCGTGAAATGCCCAAACCAAGGCACCATCAGAGATGCTTTCTCACCCAAGTCAGCCTCTGGTGATCCTGGGTCCTGCCACGAGGCAATCAGGCAAGATGGCGGGCCTGCTGGGCTCTCTCTGCTTTCCCCTTGAGCTCAGCCGTGGGTGAACCTGCAGTCTCCTCTCACATGGCAGGATCAAATATGGCAGCTTCCTTTCTCTCTGTGTCTCCGTTTATATCAGACCCAGCAAGAGGGCAGAGACCCAAGTTGGCTCACTCCTCACTGACATAGTCCCCACGCCCACAAGAATGGATTAAATAAAAGACATAATCTTTTTCTTTTTGGGATTCATAAAAAAGCTTCAAACTGTCAGGAGTAAATCTTCATGACCTTAAATTTTTCAATGATGCCTTAGATATGACTTCAAAAGCATGAGCAATAAAGAAAAAATAGATAAATTAGACTTTATAAAAATTAAAACATTTTAGGAGGGAGTGGGGTATATGAGAATCCCTTATACTTTTGATGTAACTTTTCTGTAATCTTAAACCTCTTTAAAAATAAAATTTAGATATGTAGAAATTAAAACGTTTAATTGCATCAAAAGATAGTATAAAGAAGGAAGAGATATTTTCTAATCATATGCCTGATAAGACTCCAATATCCGTGATATATATACATACGCTTACAACTCAACAACAAAAAGGCAAATAACCCAACTTAAAAAGGGGCAAAAGATATGAATGGACATTTATTCAAAGAAGATACTCAAGTGACCAAAAAGCACAGGAAAAGATGCTCAGTATCACTCATCATTTGGGGAATGCGAGTCAAAACCATAATGGTATTCTATTTCACAACCACCAGTATGGCTATAATAATTTTTTAAAATGGAAAATAAGTGTTGACAAGATCATGAGAAAATGGAACCCTCAACCTCTGAGGAAGGAAACATAAAATTGTACAGCTTCTGTAGAAAAATTTGGTGGTTTCTTAAATAAACTAAACAGAATTACCATGTATCTCAGCAATTATCCACTCCTAAGTGTATACCCAGAAGAATTGAAAGCATTTGTTTAAAAAAAAAATTGACCACAGATATTCAGAGCAGCAATATTCACAATAGCTAAAAGGTGGAAATAGCCCTAATGTCCATCAACAGATGAATGGATAAAAAAGGGGGGAGGGGTGTATATCCATACAACAGAATATTGTTCATCCATAAAAAATGAGGTACTGATACATAATGCAACATAGATAAATTTTGAAAATGCCATGCTAAGTTAAAGAAGCTAGACACGAAATACCACGTTGTATGGTTCCATTTATATGAAATTGCCAGAACAGACAAATTCATAGACATAGAAAGCAAGGTTGTAATTGCCAGGGGCTGGGGGTGGGAACTGGGGCATAATGGTTTTATGGGTACGGGGCTTCCTTTTGGAGTGATGAAAATGTTCTGGAACTAGAGATAGTGGTGATGGTGGCACCACGTGTGCATGTGTTCAATGCCATTCAATTGTGTGCTTTAAAAGGCTAAAATAGTAAATTTTATATTATGCATGTTTTCCCACAATAAAAACAATTAATATTAATTAATGTAATTCACCAGATTAACAGACTAAATAAGAAAAACATGATGATCTCAATAGATATAGTAAATACATTTAACACAATTTGCTATGAAAATTCTCAACAAACAAATATTGAAGAGAACTTCCTTAACCTAACATCAGACTTAATTGCCAGAAGCTGGGATCAGAGGCAAGGCAGAAGTGTCCTCTCTTTATACTCCTATGCCACATTTCACTGGAAGTCCTAGCCAGTGCAATAAGACAAGAAAAGAAATAAAAACCATACAGACTGGAAAGAAAAGGAAATTGTTTGTCTTCATGGAAGACATATTTTTCAATGTAGAAAATCCCAAAGAGTCTACTAAAAACTTATAGAATTCATATGTGAGTTATCAAGGTGGGATAATATAAGGCCAATATTTAAAAGTCAACTATATTTCTATATACTAGCAATGACAAATTGGAATTTGAAATAAAAAATAATACCATTTTCAATGGCATCAAAAAATGAAACACAGATAAATCTAACAAATGTGCAAATGTGTGCAGGATCAATATTTTGAAGAGTACAGAACACTGAGAAGAAAGAAATCAAGGAGTTGCTAAATAAATGGGGGGATATAAAATGGTCATGGATTGGAAGATTTATACATTTAAGATGTCTATTATCCCTGATTTGATCTATAGATTTAATGAAATCTCAGTAAAATCCTAACATTTTTGTACATATTAAGAAGCCAACTCTAAAATTCAAATGGAAAGTTGAAGGAATTTTGGGGAAAGAACAATATTGGCAGGCCGACAGTATTCGATTCCAGGTTTCCCTATAAAGCTGTAGTAATAAGACGGGCTGGTCTTGTTGTAAGGATAGGCGTGCAGATCAGTAGAAGAGAGCGTGCAGAGATAGACTCTGCTCTGCGAAGGACACTGCAGAGAGAATGAAAACACAGGCCACCAACTGGAGAGTCTTTTCAAGTCACACATCCAATAAAACACTTGTACCAGAGCGTAAGTACCTTTTAAAGCTTAACAATAAGAAACCCCTCCACTGGGACAAAACAATAAAATGGGCAAAACTCTAACCCCTTCAGAAAATAAACACGAAAAGATGCTCAACAGAATTAGTCATTAATGAAATGCAAATTAAAACTACTATGATGAGATATCACTACATGGCTATTAGGTTGGATAAGTTAAAAGACAAAAAACTCAGACCAAAAGTTTGATCATACCAAAGTTGAAGAGGATGTAAATGACTTGGTGACTTGGACTCACCCAAGTCACCTGGTGAGGAGACGATGATGGACAGCGGTCATCCCAGGGAATGGAGAGAGCCTGCAGCTGCAGGCAGGATAATCCCATCCATCGTATCCATGTGACATAAGTCCCCTCTCACCTGGAGGTGGAGTGGACATCACCATCCCAGTCCCCTCAGGATTGGGGGAAGAGCTATGGACTAGAGTGGACCTAATGGTAGGCTGTTGTAGACATAATGTGATTCAGACAATGGAAGAAATTACAACATTGAGGTGGAGCTGGTGGCCACTGGATGCTTTTGGGGCAGGGAGAGGGAAAAGCAGTTGTAATACAGGGACTTTTTCAGGACTTGGGAATTAACCTGAGTGACATTGCAATGACAGATATAGGCCATTTTACATCAGCATATACCATGCAGAACTGTGTGGGAGAGAGTGGTGTCTACGATGTGAACTGTGGTCCATGCTTAGTGGCAAAGCCCCAGGATGTGTTTATCCATTGCAGGTGATGAGCCACACTAATGAAAGATGTTTATGTGGGAGGTTATGGGAGGTGTGGGAGGTGGGGAACATGGGAATACCTGTAATTTTTGTGTAACATCTATGTAATCTAAGCATCTTAGATTATATATATAAAGATACTATTTGTTTTAAAAATAATAATAATAAAATAAAGGAAATGGGATGCTTTATTCATGGTGGGAACTGAAAATGTACGGCCACAGTAGAGAACAGTTTGGCACTTTTAAAAATAATTTTAAACATACAGTATGACCCAGAAATCCCATGCTTAGGTATTTATGTAAATGAATTGAAACTTTATGTTCACACAAAATCCTGTATGCAAATATTTATAGCAATTTCCTTCATAATCATCCCAAACCAGAAAAACCAAGATGGTTTTCAATGATGAATGTATAAATAATCTGTGGTATTTGCAAACAATGGAATATTATGGGGAAATAAAAGGGAACAAACTATCAAATCACTTGACTAATGTGGATGATTCTTAAATACATTTGGCTAAGTGAAATAAGCCAGACCTAACATGCTACATATTGTATGACACCACATTTAAGACATTATTGAAAAGGCAAAACTATAGGGATTTACACAGATTAGCAGTTAGCAGGGTCAGGGTTGGTGGGAGAAGTTGAGTTTTTAGGGTGATGAACCTGTTGGTACATAACTTTATGCCCTTGTTAAAACCCAGAATGGCATGAAAGTATGAATTTTAATATTTGGAGGAAAAAAAGAGATCTGGGGGATCCCAGGATGAAATACAGATTTTGACAAATGAATCTGTGTTCAAATCTGTGCCATAATATCACTGAAGTAGGTAGCGAAGAAAGTAACTTTGCGTGAGAATGTTTTCACAGGATACTGCAACGTTAGACAAAAAGAGCCGTATAGAAACAGTGTTCAAGGTGATAAATTTGTTTCTCACCAGGGTATGGATTTGTAATTCTGAAATTGCTTAATATGTGTACCAGGGTTGGACAAATAAGTAAATATATTGTCAATAACGACAGCCAGTTCTCTGTCCGAGACAAAATGGGAGACATCAGAAAATATATGTGTGTGTGTAATCACACACTCATTTATACACATGTACACACACTGATATATACATATACACATAGAAAGATACACAGACTATATGTAGACACCAGTAGAAACTCATATTTATACATAGGTATACAGACATAGAGAGATGCAGAAATAACTGAAGATATATGTGTAAGCACGGCTTAGTAGTCATACTAGTGCATAGTATTTTCCGGTTCTGTCCATGAAGATGGCCTGAAGCAGTGACTCCCCAGTAGCCAGATCACACCCAGCACTCAAATCTTGGTTTCTAAAGACCACTTTCCAAAGGGACCAGGACACCTTGGAAAAATTTCTGATTCTAGGGCTTGGACAGGGAAAATTCAGGATGAGCCTGGAGTACCCTGTAATGGGCAAAGGAAATATGGGAACTGTCTATACAGTTTTCCCAGTGTAAGTTTAAAAGTTTTCAAAATAAAACTTTAAACACACATACAAAATATTACCATTTAAAATGGTATCAAAATATATCAAATACTTACAGATAATTATCATAAATATATTCAAGGCATAATCACAGAAAACTACAAAATACTTTGGAGAAAATAAGAGAAAAAAAGTGAAACAATTTATAGATTGAAAGAATGAAATTATATAGGTGCCAATATACTCAACATTGTACCTTAGATTAAATGCAATCCCAATAAAAATCAAGCAGATTTTTTTTGTGGAAATTGTCAAGTTGATTCTAAAATTAATATAGAAATGCACAGTTCCTAAAAGGGTCACAACAATTTTAAAAATGAAACAAATTTGGAGTATTTTGACTACTGTATATCAAGATCTATTATAAATCTGTAATAATTAAGATTGTCTGGTATTGGTTCAAGGGTAGAAAAATAGACTATTAGAGAAAAATCGGAGTCCAGAAAAAGAATAATGGATATCTGAAGTGAATTTATGACAAACTTGGCATTGCAGAACAGTGGAGAAAGATGGTGTTTTCATTAAATGATTCTGAGTCAATTACATATCTATAGGGAAAAAATTAATTTTCTTCCTCCTACTTCACATTATAGGCAAAAAGCAGTCCTGGAAAGATATTATATCTAAATGTGAAAGGTAAAATAATAAGGCTTCTGAAAATAACGTAGTTGAATATATTCACTGCTTTGTGGTAAGCAAATATTTCTTAAACAAGGTAACAGAAAGAAAGTTAAGATATTTTTACTCTGTTAAAATCAAGAATTTCTGGATTTTCCAATCCACAAGATGGTGGTGTAAGATGCTCCATGGTGCCATTCCCACACAGAATCTTTGCACACTTAACAAAACTGGCAGAACCATCGTCCTCAAAATTCTAAAGAACAGTTAAAGAGTTTCAGTAACTGGGCAAGTGCGGAATCAAGAAAATTCAGCTTTAAAAATGGTAGGAGACTGCCTGGGGCAAGGGGGTTCTGACTTTGACACTTACAGTGCAGTGCCCAGGACTGTGAGGAAACTGTAGATATATAAACAGGGAATTCCTAGGGCATATGCATCTGTCCAAGAGTAGACATATGTGCAAAAAGGACCAGGGAGGCCCCTAGGCTTTGGCTTGGAGCACTTGCCTACCTCATTGTGTAGGCAAGCTCAGAAAGAGAGCATTCACATCAGTCAAGCTGCAAAGACTGGGAAAGGTATTTTCTTGCTCTCCTTTTTTTTTGTTAACGCCTGGCATTCTGTCATAACCCTAGTTGTATACAAGCTTAAGGAACAGATGCCTCAGAGCCTAAATCCCAGAGATAACACTTTAAAATATTAAAATGCCCAGGGTTCTACAAAAGATTACAAAACATATAAAAAATAGGAAGTGATGGCCCAGGCAAAGCAATCCCAGAAAGTTTTATACCTAAATGTGACAGTGGATCAATGTGGCATAAAAAGATAAAGACCTCCAGTAATTTATGAGAAATTATAAATGCCAGAACTATTAGATTGTTTTTCTCATGTAACTACCTTTCTACTTATTATAGATTCTACAATGAAAATGCATAAAAATTGATAAATCTATGGTTTCAGCCTTACAATGTATACATATATAATTGTAACATGTTCAACAAAAAGGTTTGAGGATGGAGGGGCATAGGAACTGTGTTGGTGAATGGTCATGAAGTTAAATGGTATCAAATCAAAAGAGATTGTATTGTTATACAGTTAGGATGTTAAATTTAAGCCCCATGGTAACCAATAAGAAAATATCTGAAAAATATATACAGGAGTAAATGAGGAAGGACCCAAAATATTTCACTACTAAAAAAACCCAAATAAATATGAAAGTGGGCATTAATGGAATAATGTAGGGACAAAAAAAGTGTAAGACTTACAATGACCAAATAGCACAATGGCAGAAGAAAGTCTTACATTATCAATAGTCGCTCTAAATATAAATGGATTAAACTCCTAATTCAAAAGTCAGAGATTGGCAGAGTGAGTTTTTAAAAAAACATGACTAAACTCTTTTCTGTTTACAAGACACTCACCTTAAATTTAAAGACACAAGTTGGTTGAAATTGAAGGGATGGGAAAAATATGCTATACAAACAGTAATCCAAAGAGACCTGAGATAGTAATACTAATAACAGATAAAATAGAATTTGAGTCAATAACTGCTATAAGGGATAAAGAAGGTCCCTACATACTGATAAACTGTTCAACTCAGTAAGAAGACATAACAATTATAAATATATATGTGCCTAATGACATAACAATTATAAATATATATATACCTAATAAGCAAATATTAACAGATTTGGAGGGAGAAATAGACAGTTCTACATGAATAGTGTAGACTTCAATGCACCACTTTCAATAATGGATAGAACATCTAGATGAAAGATCAATAAGGAAATAGAAGACTTGAATGATACTATAAACCAAGTAGGCTTAGACTTATAGAACACTTCATCCAACAACAGCAGAATATGCATTCTTCTCTAGTATACACAATGTTAGGTCATAAAATAAATCTCAATAAATTAAAAAATATTGAAATCACACAATATATCTTCTCTAACAACAATGGAATTAATCTAGAAATCAATAACAAAGGAAGAAATGGAAAATTCAGGGATATATTGAAATTAAACAACACAATCTTAAAGAACCAATGGATCAAATAGGAAATTACAATGGAAAATAGGAAATATCTTGAGGTGAATGAAATAAGAACACAACATGTCAAAACTTATAAGATGCAGCAAAGGCAGCAGTAAGAGGGGAAATTAGAGCTCTAAATGCTGACCTTAAAAAAGAAGAAAGATCTCAAATCAGAAACCTAACCTCACAACTGGATGATCAAGAAAAAAAAAAAAAAAAGAGCAAACTAAACCTAAAGTGAGCAGAAGAAAGGTAACAACAAAAAATTAGAATGGAAGTAAGTAAAGACTGGAAAATAATAGAAAGAATCAATGAACCCATAAAGTTGTTTCTTTGAAAACATCAATAAAATCGAGAAGCCTAGACCGAGTAAAAGTAAAGTCAAAAGAAGAGAGGACACAAAAAACTAAAATCAGAAATGAAAGGCACATTACTGCCAATACCACAGAAATATAAAGATCTATAGAAGGATTCTGTGATGGTCTGAAACTGTATGAACCCCAGAAAAGGATCTTCTTAAAATATCCACTCCTGTGGGTGTGGACCTGTTGAAAGTAAGACCATTTGTTGAGCAGGCTCTTAAGCTGAGATGTGGCCCACCTCGCACCTTTCCCACAGGGACCACCATCCGTAAAGGAGTCTGCTCAGCCATTCTGCGGAGGAGTAAGAAGGGACTCGTCACCAATGGGCAACTGTCAAAGGCCCTGGAGGCTCTCAGCCTCAGGGCCACCCTTCCTGGGTCTACCTTGTCAGGCGCATTCGCTGCCCACAACCAGAATTTGCCAAAGCCAGGTGAGAGCTTCTCTCAAAACCAGCAGGCCTGGGCCCACCCCAGGCCCCAGGTTCACCCCTGAACCTCCCCTGCTACCCGGCTTGACCCTACCCCGTGGCTGGCTGACCCGGACTCCAGTGGGCCAGTGCACTGCTTTGGGGGCACCACGCTCTACCTGAGCCCATGGATGCCCACCCATGGTGCTCCCAGGGGATCCATCACTGCCTCACAGCACTTTAGCCTTTCTAAGGTGGACCAAACTTCCTGTCGTCAGGAACTTCCTGTAGTGAATGTTTTCCCACCCACCCTCACCCTGGTCCCTCACCCCTGCGGAAGAAGGAAGAAGCCATTTCCACCCAGCGGAAGAGTCAGTGAGGGAGGGAGGGCCCAGCCAAGCCCATGCGTGTCAAATCTCAAGCCCAGCACAGGCCACAGGCCACTGCTTCGTTGGGTTAGTGGGACCTCGTGAGACAGGGTTTTTTGAGGGTATGTTTGAGGGGATGAAAGGATTATTGAATTTTTTGTATAAAAGATGAAAAAAATTACCTTTTGGGTAGGGGTAATACTTATTTTTTAAATAGCAATTTCTATACTTGAATATCATATTAAATCTTCTTTCTCCTCAAAAAAAAAAAAGAAGAAGAAGAAGAAGATGTGACCCACCTCATGTAGGATGGGTCTTAATCCATTTACCAGAGTCCTTTATTTATAAGAGAATGAAATTCAGATAATGAAGGAGAAAGTCGTGAAAGCAAGAAGCTGCAAGTGACGATACCCAGAAGAGAAAGGAGACAGCAGATGCCAGCATGTGCCTTTCATATGACAGAGGGGTCCAGGATCGCCAGTAGCTGGTTTTCAGGGAGAAAGCATCCCCTGATGATGCTTTGATTTTGGCATTTTTCTCAGCCCCAGAAATGTAAGCTTGAAACTAATAAATCCTCACTGTTAAAAGCCAATCCATTTTATGGATCTGCTTTTGAACAGCTTTAGCAAACTAAAACAGGTACAGGAACAACTGTATATCAACAAATTAGGTAACCTATCAGATGAAATGGGCAATTCCTAGAAACACACAAATTACCTACACTGACTCAAGAAGAAATAGAAGATCTCAACAGCCCAATAAATAGTAAAGAGATTGAATTAGTAATAAAAAACATCCCAACAAAGAAAAGCCCAGGATCAGATGACTTGGAGAATTTTACCAACATTGATTGTGGAATTAATACCAATACTGCTCAAATTCTTTCAAAAAATTGTTGAAGAGGGAATACTTCCAAACTCTATGATACCAAGATCATGCTAATACCAAAAACAGATAAAAAAACTACAAGAAAAGAAAATTGTAGATGAATGTCATTTATTAATATAGATGCAAATATCCTTGCCAAACACTAGCAAACAGAATCCAAAAGCACATTAATAGAATTACACACCATGATCAAATGTGATTCACTTCAAGTATGCAAGGGTGGTTCAGCATAAGAAAATAAATTAATGTAACACATCACAGTATTAGAACAAAGAGAAAAAAACCACATGATCACCTCAACTGATGCAGAAAAGGCATATTACAGAGTCCAGCACCACTTCTTTTTTTTTTTTTTTTTTGATAAAAATACTTTAAAAACTAGGAATAGAAGGAAACTTCTTCAACATAATAAAGATCATATGTGAAAAACCCACAACTAATGTCATACTCAATGGTGAAAGACTAAAAGATTTCGCCTAAGATCAGGAATATGATAAGGTAGCCCACTGTCACCACTGTTATTCAACATTGAACTGGAAGTTCTAGGTGGAGCAATTAGGAAAGAAAACAAAATAAAAGGCATCCAAACTGGAAAGAAGGAGGTAAAACTTTCCCTATTTGCATATGGCATGATGCAAATATTGAAAATTCTGAAAAATCCACAACATAGATGCTAGAACAAACAAACAAATTCAGCAAAGGCAGCTACAAGATCAACATCCTAATATAAGCAGTGTTTCTATACACTTGTAATGGTCATACTGAAGAAGAAATCAAGAAAAATTCCATTTACAATAGCAACTAAAAAAAATCAAGTAGCTAGGAATAAATTTAACCAAGGATGTCAAAGAATTGTACATGGAAAAACACCAAGCTTTGCTAAAAGAAAAAAAAAAAAAGACCCAAACAAATGGAAAGCCATTCTGTGTTCTAGGATTAGAAGACAAAATATTGTTAAGATATCAATTCAACCCAAACCAATTTATAGATTCCATGCAATCTCAATCAAAATGCCATCAGTCAGGAGCAGATGTGGCTCAAGCAATTGGACACCCACTTCTCACATGGGAGGTCCTGGGTTTGGTTCCCGGTACCTCCTAAAGAAGACGAGTAAGACAGAGAGCTGATGTGAAGAGCTGGTGTGGCAAGCTGCTGCAACAAGCTGACACAATGAGATGACTCACTAGATGTCACAATGAGATGACACAACAAGGAGACACAAAGAAAGATACAACAAGCAGGGAGTGGATGTGGCTCAAGCGATTGGGTGCCTTCCTCCCACATGGTAGGTCCCAGGTTCAGTTACCGGTACCCCCCAAAAAAGAAGACGAGCAGACACAGAGAGCAGACAGTGAGTGCAAACAATGAGGGGGACATGGTGAAATAAATAAATCTTTTAAAAAAATTCCATCAGCCTACTTTGCAGAAATGGAAAAACCAGTCATCAAATTTATATGGGATGGTAAGAGGCCCTGAATTGCCAAAACCAACTTGAAAAAGAATGAAATTGGAGGACTCACAATTCCCAATTTAAAAACTTATTGCAAAATTGCAGAAACCAAAACAACATGGTAATGGCAGAAGGAAAAACATATAGATCAATGGAATGGAACTGAGAGTTTAGAGATAAACTCTCACATCTATTGCCTATTGATTTTTGATAGGGGTATCAATTCCACCCATTAGGGAAAGAACAGTCTTTTCAACCTATGACGCTAGGAAGAATGGGTACCCATATGCAAAAGAATGCAGATAGACCCCTACTTTATGCCACATACAAAAATTAATTAATATTGGATTAAAGACTTAAATATAAGACTCAAACCCACAAAACTCCTGGGAGAAAATATAAAGCATCATCAGGACTTTGTGTTAGACAATGGTTTCTTAGAGTTTACACCAATAGCATGAGCAACAAAAGAAAAAATGGAGAAATGGGAACTTCATCAAAATTAAAACTGTTGTGCATCAAAGGACTTCATAATGAAAGTGAAAAGACAATCTACATACTGAATGGGAGGCAATATTTGGAAACCACATATCTGATAAGGGTTTATTATCCACATAAAAAAAGCAATCCTACAACTGAACAACAAAAAAGACAAAGAACCCGATTAAAAACTGAGCAAAAGACTTAGATCTATCTCCAAAGACGAAATACAAATGTCCAAAAAGCACGTGAAAAGATGCTCAATGTCAGTAACCACTAGTGAATGGAAAACCAAAACCACAATGAGCTATCATTTCACATCCCTAGAAAGCCTGTAAATAAAAACATGGAAAGTAACAAATGTTGGCGAGTACGTGGAGAAACAGGGACACTAGTTCATTGTGAAATGGTGCAACTGCTGTGGAAAACACTTTCACAGTTTCTCACAAAGTTATGCCTAGAATTACCAAACGATCCTGCAACCCCATTTCTAGGTACATACCCAAAGGAATTGAAAGCAGGGACCCAAACCCATGTTCATGAGGCATTATTTACAACTAAAGAGAGAAGCAACCCAACTATCAGCCAATGAATGCATAAATAAAATGGTATATACATACAGTAGAATATTATTCATCTGTAAAAGGGAATGAAGTCCTGATACATGTGACAACATGGATGATCCTAGAAGTCATCTTGTTGAATGAAATAAGCCAGACCAAAAAGGACAAATATTGTATGATCTCACTAAGAAATAAGTAGTATAAGCAAACTCATAGAGTCAGGCTCTAGAATATAGTTAATAGGTGTCAGAGTAGGGTTAGGGAATGGGAAATTAATGCTTAATTGGTACATAGATTCTGTCTGTGGTGATGGAAAAGTTTTGGTAATTGATGGTGGTAATGACAGTGCAACATTGCGAATGTAATTAATACGACTGGATTATATATTTAAATGTGGTTAAAAGAGAAAATTTTACATTGTATACATGTTACTAGAAGAAAATCTTTTAAAAAACCATAGTCTTGTACAATGCAACAGGCAGTGAACCCTAACGTAAACCATTAATTATATTTTATATTATAATCATAATATGTTTCTTCAGTTGTAACAAAGTTACCATGCTTTTGCAAACTCTTAGTAATAGGGAAAACTGCATGCATGGGGAAAGTATATAGGAGCTATGTATTATATTCTGCACAAAGTTTTTGTAAACCCACAACTTCTCTAATAAAAAAATAAATAGAAAAAATCAAGAATTTCTATTCCATAAAATAAAACTATATGAAACAGAAAAGAAATATATGGAATGTGCTATTTGAGAAAAACCTTAAATTTCTAAAGAACTTCTACAGATTAATAAGAAAAAGACAGAAAACCCAATTAAAAAAAAAAAAAAAAAAGCAATGGGGAGATCCAAGATGGCAGCAGAGTACGGAGCTTTAAGATTCAGCTTGTCGTCCCGGGCAAGTAATCAGCCAGGCTCTGTCTAAATCAGTTGTTTGGGGCTCTAGAGACCACAATGCCCTACAGCATCTAGGGATGAGCAAAGGAGGAGAGCAACAGCTGCTGTGAAATCTGTGAGTAGATCCCTCCAGCTGCAGAGGCTGGTGCCCACGCCCCCCTGGCATGGTGGGCCACTGAATGAGCCACTCTTCGGCTGGATATAGAAACTCCCTCTCCCAAAGAGGTGAGGGGGACACTGCCAGGCATCGACTTCGGCTATTGATTGGCAAATCTGGCTGGCTGGATTCCAATACTGAGCACAGCTACAGCTTAAACCCGCCCAAGCCAGAAAGAAGCCTGCAGCCTTCCATTTAACTCCACCTGGCAGGAGTGCAAGTGGGGTTGACTGGAAAACACAGTGACTTCCCGGGACGGTGGGCATCGGTGTCTGCACACCCAGGTGGGAGAGCCTCCAGTGGCCACTGCCCAGGCGCCAACCCGGCGGGGAGGGATTGGGCCAAATGGGACACCCGGTGGCTTCCCAAGACCTGAGGGTCAGTTTCAGCCTGTCCACCGTTGGAAGCCACAGCAGTCCCTGCTCCGACCCCACCCCCAGCAGGAGAGGAAGCTGGGCGGTGTTTGATCATTTTGGGGGGTAGCAGGGGCAGTGTCAGCCCGCCCACCTCAGAAGTCCTCAGCAGTCTCTGCTGCAACCTGCCCCAGGAGAGGAAGAAAGGGGCTTATTTAGAGACACAGGAACTTCTCGGGGTGCAGGGGAAGGGTTTCAGCCCACCCGGGACAGAAGGCAGGTGGCAGCCTCCGCTTCAACACCGCCTCCAGCAGGGCAGGGGCTGGGGCTCATTTAGAGACTCGGTGCCTTCTTGGGAAAGCCTGTGGAGGGCAGCCCTTCCCCAAGAATAGGGGGGCTTGCAAGGCTCAGTGCTTGTGGTGATGGTTGATTAACGCACACGGACCGCAGGATCTGGGATCTGTGCAACAGTTTCTTCCTGCCCCAGTGCTGCTGGCAGCCTCAGTCTCAACCATGCCCACCACCTGCCAAGTCAGCTGAGAGTTAAAGGTGCAGCGCCATCTTAAGTCTGTAGGAAACAGTGGGCTGAAGGGCGCCACCTGCTGGGAACATCTGGACAGCACAGGTTCAGGGAGCCATCAAAGTCAAGTTTGGTGGCCTTTCTGGTCTCCCCAGGGCACATTGGAAATGATCTACGCCCCCTTTGTGGGTCCCTGGGCCTGTTTTGGCTGGGAAAATGGACCTGGGAAGGCTGTCTCTGGGGGGCCCTGCTACCAACATGTAGTCTTCCAGGCAAAAGCAGCTAGAGAAAATGAAAGGAGTTTTTAAAATATAGAGAGGCAAATAAAAAAACAAACAGAACAAGTTAACATTCTCAGAGGAGGAACAGGGGAAATGCTTTCCCCTGGGGTTGAAATAAGTGCACAAAAATTGCAATATCAAAAAGCAGGATATTCAAGGCAAGTATCAGATGAATAAAGGCTGGGAAATCTGATTATTTTATCATGAGTGATTATAAAGGTATAAAATAAGTTGAACCAATTGTCAAAGAGTGCCAGGTGTCCTGGATATCCATAACCAAAAGGAAGAAAGAGAACTTCTATCTCACACCTGATTAAAAAATGAACTTAAAATGAATGAAAGACCTAAATATAAAAGCTAAAACCATAAAACTCCTAGAAGAAAATGTAGGGAAGCATCTTCATGATTTTATGGTAGAGGTGGTTTCTTAAACCTTGCACCCAATGCACAAGTAATGAAAGAAAAGATGGATAAATTAAACCTCCTCAAAATTAAATATTTTTATGCCTCAAATGACTGTCAAGAAGATAAAAAGGCAGCCTACTCAATGGGAGGAAATATTTAGAAACCACATATCTTAAAAAAGTTTAATTTCCAGGATATTCAAAAAGATCATACAACTCAATGATAAAAAGGCGAGTAGGCAGTGCCTGGCAAAAGAGGATAGACCAATATGCCAGGCCCTTGATAGTACTGCTTTTGCTTATGAACCTTATTCTTGTAAAATTGAAACTTAGCAGATTATATATACCTAGTAATATTATTGCCTAAGAGTTACCTCTTGAAAACCTCCTTGTTACTCAAATGTGGCCTCTCTCTAAACCAAACTCTGCATGTAAATTCACTACCTTCCCCACAGCATGGGACAGGACTCCCCGGGAAGAGCCTCCCTGACACTGAGAGATTATTACCAAGCGCCAACTAGCAATGCGTTTGAAAAAAGACCTTGACCAAAAGGGGGAAATATTAAATACAAATGAGTTTTTATGGCTAAGAGATTTTAAAGTAAGTCCAGAGATCATTCCAGAGTTTACGCTTATGCATGTCTCAGGAAGATCTCACTGACTGCCACAGTAAACAGTGCCTCAAGTAGGGGTGCTCCTGAGGGCTCTAGAGACTTCTAGACACTATAGGCAGGGCAGGCAACCCCGGGAAATCAGAACCCTGTCAGTTGGTCTTACCTTGGATAACCTATTTCCCCAATGTATCAGACTAAGACTCATTTATAATCTACCTACATATGGTTCTTTTGCTCCTCTTATTTGAACCTATAATTAGCACTATACACATTAGATGTATGTCCCAGAGACTTAAATCTCTGGTCTGTTCATATGCCACTTGAGCCTTGAATCTCAGCAGAGTTGTAGCCAATACCTACTCTCCAGTTCATTGGACTTGCCCAGGACAACTAACAAAAGGATGATGATGGACAATGACCATCCCCCCAAACAGAGAGTATCTACAACTGCAAGCAAGACAGTTCTATCCATCTGCCCCACAGGATCTAAGCCCCCTCTCAATTAGCAGCAGAGTGGACATCACCATCCCCAAATACTCAAGATTGAGGAATCAACAAATATAAAGGGGGAAGGCAACTATGGACCAAAATAGACATTATTATTCTAGCAATGGAAGATCTTGTAAC
Source organism: Tolypeutes matacus (assembly GCA_026826555.1). NCBI lineage: Eukaryota > Metazoa > Chordata > Mammalia > Cingulata > Chlamyphoridae > Tolypeutes > Tolypeutes matacus. The sequence goes on from JAKSZT010053833.1 coordinate 535,606, forward strand.
ATTGATATAAGAGCAGTTGTCACCAGAGATTCCACAGGGAGGGAGAGGGAAGAACAGGTATAACATGGGGCATTTTGGGGACATTGGAATCGTTCTGCATGATATTACAATGATGGATACATTTTGTCAAAACCTATAAAATTATATGGTGCAAAGTGCAAACCATAATGTAAACTATAGATCATGGTTAATAGCAATGCTTCAATATGTGTTCATCAACTGTAACAAATGTACCACACCAATGAAAGATGTTGTTAATGGGGAAAAGTGTGAAGGGGGAGGGGTGGGGTATATGGGAAATCCCTATATTTTCTATGTAACTTTTCTGTAATCTACAACTTCTTTAAAAATACAGAAAAAAAAAAAAAACACTACAATGAGATACCATTTCACAGCCACTAGAATGGCTACTATTTAAAAAATGGAAAGTTAAAGTGTTGGAGACAATGTGGGAATAGAGAAACCATTTGTCGTTTGTGGAAATGCAAAATGTTGCAGCTTCTCTACTAACGATTCCCCTGGTTGTGATACCCACTGATTACATTAAATTCAGCTGAGGTGTCTTTGATTCGGTTACCTGGTAAGATCTGGGCTTCTGATTTGACTATGTCAGTGGGCATGACTCAGGTTGAATTTCTGCCCCCTTGCTGGGTCTGATATAAACGGACACTAACACAGACAGACAGACAGACACAGGAAGAGAGCGCTCTGTCATTTTTGATCCTGCCATGTTGAGAGGAGAAAGCTCAAACGGCTGAAGCCCTGGGGAGAGATGAGACATTTTTTCCAGCTGAGATTCGGAAGAAAGCAAAACAACCGAGACTGATAGAGGAGGCCCAGAAAGAAACAAGCCTATGCCAGGAGAGAGAGGACTACAGGATCCCTTCACCACGGAGCCTCTAGAGGAAGAGGAAGCCCAGAGGGCGAGGCAGAGACCAGCCAGAGATCACCTGCCATCTTGCTTCAACACGTGGCAGCTGACTTTGGTGAGAAAGAAATCTTGAGTTGGACTTTTTATGGCCTTGTCACTGTAAGGTTTTACCCCAAATAAATACTGCTTATAAAAGCCAGCAGATTCCTGATACTTTGCATTGGCAGTCCTTTGGCAAACTATTAATAATACCAGTGGTTCCTCAGAAAATTAATATACAGAATTACCATATGATATGACCCAGCCATCCCACTCCCAGGTGTATGCCTGGAAGAATTCAAGCAGGGACACAACAGGTATTTGCCTCACGCTGTTCAGAGCAGCAGTTTTCACAATTGCCAAAAGATGGAAGCAGCTCAAGTGTCCACCGACCGATAAATGGGTAAATAAAATGTGCTGTATACATACAGTGGGATACAATTCAGCTATAAGAAAGAATGTTTTGATATGTGGGACAACATGGATAAAACTTGAAGACATCATGTTGAGTGAAATAAGACAGAAATAATAGGTCATCTATTCTAAATAATTAGCATAAGCAGACTCACAAAGACAGAAACAAGATTATAGGTTACCAGGGGGTCTAGACTGGGGATTTAATGCTTAAATTCTACAAAGGATAATTTTTCTGTAATCTAAAACTTCTTTAAAAATAAAGTTTATCATATATTAAAAATAGGCAAAATACTTGAATAGTCATTTTTCCAAAAAGGAAATAAAAATGACTAAAAAGCATATGGAAAGATGTTCAATATCACTCACTATAGGGAAATGCAAATCAAAACTACAGTGAGATATCATTTCACACCTTATAGAATGGCCACTATTAAAAACAAACAAACTGAAAACTACAAGTGCTGGAAAGAATGTGGAGAAATAGGAACATTCTTCACTGTTGGTGGGAATATAGAATGGTGTAGCCTCTGTGGAAGAAAATTTGGGGTTCCCCAGGAAGCTAAATATAGAACTGCCGTATGATCCAGCAATCCTGTTACAGGAATATATTCAGGAGAACTGAAAGCAAGGATGCAAACTGACATTTACACACCGATGTTCATAGCAGCATTATTCACAATTGCTAAAATATGGAACCAGCCCAAATGTCCATCAACTGATGAATGGCTAAAAAATGTGGTATAGACATACAATGGAATACTATTCAGCTGCAAGAAGAAATGAAATCCGATGCATACGGCAACATGGATGGACCCTGAGGACATTATAGTGAGTGAAATAAGCCAGACACAAAAGGTCAAGTACTGTGTGGTCTCAATAATATGAAGTAATTACAATGAGTAAACTCATGGAGGTAGACTTTATTAAAATGTACTATATTCTCATTCAGTACTGCATGAATTATGTGTTAAAAGCTTTCTCCTTTATACCCCAACCCCACTTCACTTCATGCCTTAGGAAAAGCCAAACTAGTCTTAGGATCATAAGAAATTCAGCAGTTGTTTTGGATTCAGGATGGTTTAGGGACTTCAAATCTTCACCTTTAATAGACCTTCAGTGCCTTGAATATGCTTTGGTGGTGGTGGTGATTTTGTTAATTCTAGGCCATTTATCTTTTTGTTTGCTATTTTAATGGAATATTTTTAAAAATATTTTTCTACTTTGCCTTTATTTGGTGATTTTTCCAATTATGTTAGCTTTTCAAATAATTACTTTATTGGATTTTTTTTAATATCCCAAAGTAATATAAGCTAATTGTAACAAATCAAACTACAGAAGTACATGTTTAAAAAGGAAGCTAATAATTTCCCCTATGTAATCACCAACACTTATCTATTCTTAGACAAATAAAAGTAAATATACATGTGTAGGCTTCCCTCCCTATTTTTCACTCAGATGGGATAAAACCTTCTACCTTCTTCTTCAGTTTGCTTTTTCACTTAATCGTGGGTATGTACAGTACCTACAGAATTAGCTTAATGTAATAGCTGAATAATACTCACTAATGTGGGGACTAAAGAGAGCTGCCTGCTGCTCGGAGGTGGCACTGCAGAGTTGCTTGCTGGCTGCAGCCTGAGGAGAGCCTCAGGCTGCTGCTACTTCCTCGGCCATGAGAACTGTTGGTGACCGTTGCCCCTGAAACTATCCGATTCCTGTTATTTTGGTATTTACCCCTGGAAATCCAAGGCCTGTCTCCTCCTGGGGCCTGTACTTCCCCAGAGGGAAAGGACTCCTGTCGAATAATAAAGCACCTGGCTGTCTTGGCCTGGGTGCTGGCGGTAGCCACTGTGTCCTTGGCCTTTGCTACTCAAGGTGGGCCCCAGGACACACCTGGTGGTTTATGCTAATGAGATGTCTCAGGGTGGGGGGGAGCACACCACAAAGGCCCACCATGGGATTCGGGGTGGGGGCTTGGAGCCACTTCCTATAAGCTGGATCTCTGGGGAGGGGTGGGGGCTGGAGCTTGAGTTCAGCCATGTGGGAAATAATCCCATCAGTCACGCCTGGGTAATGAGCCCCATAAAAACTGGGCACCCAAAGTTTTCGTGCCCTGGCTGGTGAAGCACATTCATGTGCTGCGAGGGAGCTGCACGCTGACCCCACAGAGGACCAGAAAGGAAGGTTTTGCAAAGTGAGACCTTTCCTTCGTGCCCTCTGGGTCTCTTCTTTGATCTGCACCCTTTTTTTCTATAATAAAACCATGATTGTACATAAAGTGCTTTCCTGTATTCTGTGAGTCATTCTAGTGAATTATCAAAACAGGGGTGGTGGGAGTCCTTGAGTTTGCAGCCAGTTGGTCAGAAGTGAGGGTGGCCTGGGAACCTGCACACCTGCAGCTGGCGTTTGTGGGGAGGGGCTTAGGTGGACAGGGCCTTCAGCCTGGCTGGCCTTACTCGGGGCCGTAAGAGTTAGGATTGGGTGCGCTGTAGTTGGCGTCGGCTGCTGTTGGCGTCGTTGTCACATTCAGACCTGAGATCGAGAGCCCGGTGTGGAAGGTGAACTGCTGGCCCAGGGCATCAGAGGTGCTTTCCCCTTGGCCCGCCGACCGCCTTTTAAAACCCGAGCCACGTCTTGACAGCATTTTCATCAGCCATGATGCGGGAGGGCGGATGTGGCTCAGGTGGTTGGGCCGCCCTCTCCCAGACGGAGGGACCTGGGTTCGATCCCTGGGGCCTCCCAGTAAGGAAAAAAAAAAAAGAAGAAGAAGATAATGCAAAGCACAGGTCAAGGTTAGGATACCGACTTATTTCTGCTGGCTCCTGGGGGTATAGACATACTGGCAATTTTGTGCTGGGTAAAATTCTACACTGGAATTTAATACTGACGGCAACTATTACAAAGTGTATACAAAGAGATGCAGCCAAAACACTATTGAGAAATCAAAATGGAATTACAAAAATCAGAGGGAGCCTGCTAAAACAAAAGATTTAAATTAGATCCAGTCATGCAACATAAAACCTCAAATGTCCAGGTTTCAATTTAAAATCATTTGTCGTACCAAAAGCTAGGAAAATCTCAACTTGAATGAGGGACAAAAAAAAAACAACAGACACCAACACAGAGATGGCACAGATGTTAGAACTTTATAAACAGGATTTTAAAGCAACCATTGTAAAAACACTTCAGCTGAAAAGGAAAAGTGGAGACATAAATTAGCAAGATCAATAATGAACCAAGGGATATCAATACAGACCATGTAAACATTAAAAAGAGACAAGAGAGTATTACAAACTACTCTACACACATAAATCTGACAACTTATATAAAATGAACCATTCTCAAAAGACACAAAATACAAAAATTCACCCAAAATGAAATAGATAATTTTAGTAGGTTTATAACAATTAAAGGGATTTAATACATGATTTTAAAACTTCCCCAAAATAAATCTCCAGGCTAGATGGTTTCAGTGGTGAATTCCACAAACATTTAGAGGAGAATTAACACTAATTCTTCAAAATCTCTTCCAGAAAATAAAAGAGGGAACACTTTTCATGTCATTTTACAACATGAGTACCAAGTCCAACACAGCACAAAAAAAGAGAAAACTACAGACCAATATCCCTCACGACTTAAAAATGATAGTGGCCAAATCCATAAATGCATAAAAAGAATTATAAAGCATGACCAAGTGGAATTTATGCCAGGGATGTAAGGCTGCTTTAATATGAACCGTATTACTAGCTTAAAGAAGAAAATCATGGGATCATGTCAATTGATGAAGAAAATATTTGGGAAATATCAGCACCCATTCATGATTAAACAGCCTTAGCCATTTAGGAACAGAGGGGAACTTCCTCACCTTGATAAAGTTTATCTACAAAAACCCTACAGAGATCATTAAACTTAGTGTTGAAAGAAATGACAACTTTCACCTTAAGGCTGAGAACAAAGAAAGGATGTCTGTTTAACGGAGTACTGGAATCGCTAGTCAGCAGAGCAAGTCAAGGAAAAGAAATAAAAGGTGTATAGAAAGACAGAGAAAGAGAGAAGGAAGGAAGGAAGGAAGGAAGGAAGGAAGGAAGGAAGGAAGGAAGGAAGGAAGGAAGGAAGGAAGAG